>JAHBCN010003359.1:0-37500 GCA_019359885.1 Listronotus oregonensis | reverse complement strand
CCCGCTTATAAGTGAATCCATGAAGATAGCCGCATTCTAGCGGTAGAGCGGCAGCTGAAATGAGGGGAATTTTGGGTCCCGTTATCTTGAAAACTATCGATTTTTGGAAAAAAATTATAAAGACTATTTTTGTAGAGTACAAGGCGGTCTTCATTTTTGGTTTAAACAAAAATTCTCCAATTCGCATATTTTGGCAGATAATAGCGGAAAACCCATTTTTCGGGCCTTGAGGGGCCATTTTCAGCTCTTTCCCACCAGTTAAAGGTGATAAACTTTTTTTCGCTCGAAAGCATCCTCGAAGACCTAAGAATAACGCCTCAAGGGAAAACTGTACAGATTTATTTACAGCTTTGTGCCTTCATTTACTAGACTATTATGGATTTAGATGGCAGTTTCGTAGTTACAGGGTGGTAATCAAATTCATTATTTGTTAAAGCAAAAAAACATTGAAACTTTCCTCGAACATGTAAAGAATACTTTTGTATTGCGCATTTTTTTACATAAAAAAAATATACAGAGTGCCTCGTATAGTAGATATGATGTCATCGACGACTTTTTTTAATTGAAACCCCCATATTTTATTGTAGATTTATAACCTCTAAGAACAGCTGATTTTTAAAACAAAAAGTTCTTATGACTTAGGGTCGACTATGGCCTACAAGGTCCATGTCAGCGAACAAAAAACGTGAGTAGCACGCACTATATCAGCAGTCAAAAACATAATAAACATAACAAACACAAAAATTATATTGATAAAAGGTATTATCAAATCAGATTATGTCTTGTAGTCTAGTCGAGACTGCGAAAAATAGTTAGGGGGCTTCAAAAAATATGAGCAATAGCTCATTCGACGCGGAATGCAAATAATGTAAAAAAGGCGTTTTAAGGATTTTTCCTGCCAATAAAAATTGCAATTGTTGTTTAAAAACGAAATAAAAAAAGCCATTTCGATTTTTGATGATAACTCAAAAACCATAAGAAATGCGGCAATTGCAAAAAAAGATCCTTGAAGAGAAGAATATTTCCGATAAAAAAGTTTAAACTTCGGGAGTTTTATCTCCATTATTTATAATTTTAATTTAACGCGACATTTTTGTTTGCGCGCTCGGCGTCAAAACCGAATACGTCGCACTAAATATATTTTTTAGGGTATTAAATATTATTTAAAATTTTTTAAAAAAATTTGGTGTATTTAGAACACTTAAAAGAATTTATTCTCGTTTAAATTTTAACTTAAAGGTAGTTTTTCAACAAGTTAGACAATTGTCAATTAACAAAATTGTTTCTAACTTTTGTCCTTATTGTACATTAAAATAATTGCTTAAATAATTGTATAAATTTTTCGCTTTGTGAAGCCCTTTTTATATACATACTTAACAAGATAACGCCATAAAAGTTTTAAAAATTTAATTCTTTGTTTATAATAATTTTATAATTTTGACAAAAAATAAAAAAATAAAGTAATAGGTATTGTCAAAGTTATAAACTTATTATAAACAAAGCATTAATTTTTTTAAAACTTTTATGGCGTGATTTTGTTAGGTATGAATATAAGAAGGGCTTCACGATGCGAAAAATTTTGACGACTATAATTTAGACATTTTTTTAAATGTACAATAAGGACGAAAGTTCGAAACAATTTTGATAATTGACAATTGTCTAACTTGTTAAAAAATTAACTTTGGGTTAAATTTTTAACGGGAAGAAATTCTTTAAAGTGTTAACCATAATTTCTTAATATTTTTCAATTATTATTAATGATCCTTTTTGTAAAGTAAGCTTTTTCTCTCTTGCCCACCGTCAAGCTAAAGGAGACCTGTCCCTTTTTATAGGTATTTTTACTTTTTTTACCCATTTTCAGCGTTAAATTAAAATTATAAATAATGGAGATAGAACTCCAGAAGTTGGGACTTTTTTATTGGAAATTTCCTCCTTTTGGAGGATCTTTTTTTGCAATTTCCGCTATCTCTTATGGTTTTTTTAGTTATCATCAAAAATTAAAATGGCCTTTTCTATTTCGTTTTTTTTTTAATATCAACTACAATTTTTATTGGCACAAAAAATCCTCAAAACGCCTTTCTCAGATTTGCATTCCACGTCAAATGAGCTATCGCTTATGTTTTTTGAAGTCTTCTAACTATTTTTTGCAGGAAACACGCTTCTTGACTAGACTATTGTCGAAAGTAACAAAATTTCTTTAAGGCAAAATTTATTTTCTCTTCTTAACAGTAAATAATACAAGTTTGAAGGCACGAAGCTGTGTTTTTATTAAAATGATGTCAGTGCTTGTTTTATTTAAATGGTAAAATGGCACAAGAAAAGATATTTAATACCATGTTCTTTATCCCTAATTTTACGTTACTCTTGCTTTGTAAGCCAAAGGGTTATATTTCATGAGAACTTTTATTAGGGACATAAAAGCTTGAATGTCACGAAGCCCCAAAAGTCAATCTTGCTTTTTGCTTTATTTAAAAAGAATACTTTTAAGATTTTAAGAAGGAAGTTAACTTGGCGGGCTAATGTTATATTTAAATATTAAAAATTAGAAAAAAAAAACGATTTGTTTTTATTTTTGTTATCTTCGTTCCGCTACTATGGATAATCTAAACGGGTATTCTAAGTTTTATATTCATATTCTTAAAAATTCATAAATAAAAACTACATAGGAAAAATAAGTAAAAAATAAAATTATTTTTTCACGGCAGTAACAACGGAGATGGAAAAGAAAAACTTTTTTGTGTACTTAATATGTGATATAAATAGATAATTTCATTTAGTTCTTATGTAATGCTATTTACTTTTATTTAAAACCATAATTTTAAACAAAAATAAAGACATTGTTAAATTTTAATTAAATTTCTTTGTATTTTTAAGTTTTATTTTAAATGGGAATTATTTTTTTATTAAAAGATAAGTACAGTAGTTATATGCGAAAACCAGTTTAAACTTTTTATTTTCGACATGTTCATTCACAAATAACTTAAAAAGTATTGGATTATGCCCAGGCCTACATGATTTGCTCAAAATTAATTTATCTGTTAACTTCAGGGGTTATTTTAAATATTATCATTTACACCTCCAAGAAGGGTGACATTTACCTCCGGGGTGAAAGTACATGTTGGTGCTATATAACTACTGTCAAAATTTCAAGTCAATCGGTATAGTTATGAAGAATTCGGAAATATTTAAAAGGTTATTTGGGTATTATTATTTCCTTACAAGAATACTAAATAATATGTTTATCCACGGCTTCGTTGAACTTTAACGTCTTTTTTAAACAGCAATAATTTGATATAATTTTTGTTTTTACTTATTAGTTACACCATAATAAAACACATAGGTTCTGAAAAAAATTATTTTTCACTTACATTATCACAAAATAAAATTATTTCTTTATTTCCCATATAAAATATACTAACTTAAATAAGTGAGAAAGAATATATTACAAAGAGATGATATGATGCCGTTCTGTTGATGTTTCCCTGCTGAATATTTAATATTGCCAGATGTTTTCTAATAATTTGTTATTATTTAAAGTTGTTTTTTTCCATTTAACAGAAATGAAGTATTTTATAGAAAAAAACTAGCCAGAACCAACAAACAACAACCTTCAAACTATAACCTAGTTCCGGTTAGTTCCTGGTTAGTTATCGTTAGGTTTTCCTCGTTAAATTGTAAATTTTCTTTATCGTAAATGCGCCGTCAAACAAAATGAAAAAAGTCTGACATCTTCGTTTTTCGATTTTTTATAGCCAAAATTTCCAGATAATTACCTTATTTAAAAATGTATTATTGTTTTGTAATTTCTGTATTATTATTTAACCCATAATGCTTTAAAGCTAAATTTAAATCCTTTTTTTATCTGACAACGTCGCAAAATCTGGCCTTTTACTTAATATATAAACATAGTGTTTATTCGACTTTTAGTTTTATTTTTTTCTGCAGAAATGTTTTTTTTTTAAATCTACTAAACAAAAGGTGCTCTTTTTATTTGTAATTTTTATTTTTTTCAAATCGATGGACGCTAAATGATGTTTTAGATGTACTTAACCCTACTTCCGTATCCGTAGGATCTACGACAATTCGACGCGGACAATTGGTCGGGCGACAAATCGACGCGGCAAATATGGTGCGACGGCAATTCGTCGCAGCGATAATTCGACCCGGTCAAATACGACGCATTTAGAATTCAACGCAGACACAATTGGTCGCAGAGACTCGGCGCGTTATTTAAAAAGTAGGCTTTTTCTAAATAATGCATTTAATGTAAAAAAAGCAAATCATGGGTCTTTTTTAATACGTCTCTGCATTTTTACGTCTGATATTTAATTGGGGAAAATAAAAAGCCGCTTTGCTTACCAGAACTAACCCTGACCGACTAGAACTTAGGGCTTTTGAATTTGTCTAAATTATCCCCACATAGAAGTTATTAATCCGTAATATTGTTTGTTTTTTGAAATGGAACTTTCTGTATATTATTTAGCCGTTAATAGATATTGCTGAATACTATACAGGGTGTCTTCGATCTTGGGGCACAAATTTTACAACGATATTTCTGAATATCACAACGATATTTCTCATTGTCAGCGTCGAATTGCGATGCGACGAATTGTTGCATGCGACGAATTGTCGCATGCGACAAATTGTCGTACGTCGAATTGACCGCGTCGAATAAACCGCGTCGAATTGTCACGCGTCGAATTTGCTGCGACGTAGTGACGTGACACCGTATCCGTATGGTTCATCGTTCTAGCATGTACTGCTCCATATAGAATTAAAAAGGCCAAGTTTACAAAAGTACCCTTAAAAAGCAACAAATCTCGAATCATTCTTTGATGTTGCAAACTGTAAAGATTTTTAGTCAACCTGTGGTCGTCAATAAGGCAAATTGTCTTTTTTTAAATCGAATCCAATACTTTTATTACAGTGCGTGTGGAAGAGACGCCTTAAAAAACGTCAAATTTAACAATTATAGGCTTTTTTTTTAATATTTAAGGTAATTGTTTCATTCGAGGAAAGTTCGCCTTATTAATGATCCTTTTTGTAAAGTAAGCTTTTTTTCTCTTGTCCACCGTCAAGCTAAAGGAGACCTGTCCCTTTTTATAGGTATTTTTACTTTATCCATCACACTTCAACTAAACTCCTTGATCTCTAAAGTGTCTAGGGTGTGGAAAGTTCTGTCCGTAGAGATCCTTTTCCTTCAAATCTCCCAGTCTTGTATTAATAAACTGCCTCTTTCTTTATTTACGACACCCACGGTATGTGAGTACTTAGGCTTTAAGCCTTTGTGGACTGTGGACTGTGGACCAAAAAAAAAAAACGGTTTGAATCTTCTTCATATAGACAGTAAAGATAAGCATAGACGTATAGTTTTTGTAACCCTTTTGCTACAAGGAAAGGAATTAGGTCTAACCATAAGATCAAAAGTCATAGAAATACCTATAGAAGAGGTATAGCTTTTCTAAAAAAAATTAAAAAGTTTACTGTAAGGTTATTAATAAAATAAACGGTTTTTTTACAGGTAAAATTAAAATGAAAGTTGGAAAGGAAAAATTATTTTCCATACAAATACAGCTTTAAAAAAAAATATGAAATAGATCTGTTGCTTTCGAAAGCATAAATAATGTACTAGAACTTTACTTTTAAGCGTTTTTACATTCTGTCATTTTATGATTATTTAATTATTTTTTTTTATCTTGGGACAGTCCACGAAGGCTGATCCCTGACAATCCGTGGTTGTCAAGTGTGGTGGGGGGGTTTTTTCCCAAAGGGACTTAAATATTTGAGATTGGGTGGAAAAGGAAAAACTTCTGCCAGAAGCCCATAGTCTTGACACTCTGGGATGGGGGAACAAGAAAGCGGGAATTCGGGCCTCTCTAACTGAACTGAAAAAGGATGTAAAAAAGTCGCACTACATGTTGCTCTTTTGGGGAGCGCGGAGAAGGAATTATACTGGCCAACTCCTCTGAGCAGAAGCCGGAAAATAGCTATGTAGAGGATAGATCCCCACAGCTGACGGTTTTTTGACTTGGATATTAATAAGACAAACGGTTCTTCTTTGAATGGAGTCCAGAATGCTAAGTGTTGTAGGGGACGCCATTCCCCAGACATAAAACAATATTCAAAAGGGGGGCTGATTTGGGATACATCAAGTGTAAAGATTGGAAGAAAAAAAGTTTTTCTGGTAAAAGAGAACCCAAATTTTTTTTAAACTCCCTAGGCTATGGATGTAATGTGTTTGTGCCAGTTGGGGTTATTCTCAAAATGCCACAAGTTAAACGCTTTTGTTCCAGAATTTGGCCGCTCATATGTAAGGGTGACATTTAACTTTTTCGGCACAAATTTGACTTTTTTCGAGGCATTAAATTGAACAAGATTTTTGGCCCCCCAACCCAAGATAAGTTTAGGTCTTGTGAAAGAGATATCTGTATTCATCTTGTTTTAAAATCAGAATTACATGGGGCTTGAAAATTGAATCTAGAGTGGGGGGTAATATTATAAGGTATCCATAAATATTATTTAATTTTTTTTTTTATATTTCATCAATTATAAAACTGGGACATAAAGTAGCCTCTGCTTTGTAGCAAACGGTATATGCCTAAATATTTAAAAATAGTCCAATTAAATAACTAAGTCATGAAATGTTAAACTACTTTTATTTAATAAACGTACTGAAACAGTTGTGATTAAGATATATTTCTGAAAAATTTTTTTTTTTTATGAGTCATATTATTATACATACATAATATTATACATATGTATGTGTATTTTAGTATTTGTAAATTCCTATAAAATAATATTTAAAGTTTTGCAACTATTTAATAACATAAAATAAATATATTAATGTCTTTTAATGTCGAGATGCACTGGTAAAAACTGCCATTCTTGTTATTTTAAAACAAAAATAACTACATTCTGCTTACATGTAGTTACTGTTGTTCACCTGTCTATAACTATTTGTAATATTTGCAGAATTATTCAAGTTTATTTAGTATAATCTAAAATAAAGAATATTGCATCAAAGTAAAAAATCACAAATATGTATCCTACCGAGTATAACTATGATACTTTGCATAAAAATGATTGTTCTTTTTACCACGCTTTTATTAGCTTCTCCTATGTGTATCTATGTATCTATGAATCTACGTATCTATGTAATCTTTTAACTTAATTTTCCCTAATTTCAAGAAGTCGTTAACAAAATTTTATAGGGGGAAGGGATGACAATACAAATAACTTCGTTCCAATGTCCCGTAGGATCTACGGGAAAAAAAAAATAGATAACATTTTTCAAATGACCATCTTGGGGCATCGCAAGGCAAATAACAAAACGCTTTCTACAAGGATCCCGGCTATTTGGGAACAAAATAATTATTTTTATATAAAAAAGCGTGGGGTGCAATTTACTATATTTTCATAATAACTCGAATTTTGTAAATAGCTTCCAATAAAATAATTGTAACATTTAATATCAAGCACCCCACGCTTTTTACTATAATTAATTATTTTCTTCTTTTTCGTTCGGTTTGCTATAAAAGCGTATTTTTTTAGTTTTTTTCAACTATAATTTATTTTTCCTAAATAACTCTTTATTTAACAAAACTCAATTCAAAGCTTATTTTACAAATAATGCATAAACCTACTTTACTCAAGTTACTGTTGTACACAAAACTAAAAATGTATATTTAAAAACAAAGCCAACACCATGGAGGAATGGAGGAGACACTCCACTCTTTCTAGGGTTTCCATACGTCCGGATTTGGCCGGACATGTCCGGGTTTTTAAGATGTCCGGGGACGTCCGGGAAAACGCCGAAGATTGCAAATACAATTAACATAGCTCAACCTTGTTAATCCATTTGTATTTTTTGCTTGTTAATTATTTAATACTGTAGCTTTAGGTGGATGAACTTATAAGACTTAGATGCAATTGACTGTAAAAAAGACATTCTACCATGCCTTAATTATCTTTAAGAAAAGGGGATTGGCATGGATGATGCAATTTTTTTTGATCAATTTTCTTTGCTAAAAAATATTTTTTCTGAATGTTTTACTGTAGAACAACATAATTTTTCATCCTTCAAAAAGTGGTCAATTTATTTTCAGCATTGCTTATTTATTGAAAATTTTTCAGAACTTTTTAAATTATGCAAATTCTTTTTTGCCGTCACTGCACACAACGCAAATGTGGAGCGAATATTTTTGTTAATTGGAGCTCAGTGGACAAGAGATCGAAATAAGGTAACACTAGCATCTATAAAAGGCATAATAATGCGCCTATTTATTTTCGATATTACCTGTTCTGAGTTTTATAACTAAAGTATTAATAATTACCATACTTAATATTTTTGCTTTTAACCTGAGAATTTTATGTTTTCTGTTATAGTATTTTTTAAGATATAAGAAAATGACTAGACATATCGATTATCTCCGACTGCAATAAAAATCCTCGAAAGTGATCCTTTATGGCCATGCCAACAGAGGTGAGAATAGTTCAGGTCCGCACTTTACCCTATACGTTTAGATATAACCTGGGACATCATGAATACTATATATTATTCCAGTCAGCTAGAAATAGGACCCTGTACGGTCGGGTGCGATAATTAGGTCAACCTACCATAATAGTACCATAAAATGCTAATTTCGAGGGTTTTTACTGTACTTAGAAGCAGTGAAGACTTTTAGTCATTTTCTTATATCTTGAAAAGTAATATACCACATAAGGCTAATATGTCTTTAATTTAGGTTTATATTGTATTTTTGCATATAATAGAATAATTATTTAAATAAATGTTTTAAGTATTTTCATATTAATTTAGCTCTATATTGCTATAAATAAATTTATACCATATAATTTTTAAACTGTCCGGATTTGTCCGGATTTTTGGACTCATGTGTCCTAGATTTGAAAAAGTCCATATGGAAACCCTACCTCTTCCCATCTTTAATAACTGTATAGTGTTTATTACTTATTGGTTTCATTTAGTTTTCAGAAATAAGAACACTATTTCTTACTATTAGAAATAATTCAATGAGGTTTTTCCCAGACAAAACTACAAAACCAGATATATAGAAATGCGCCTGTCAAGAATTAGGAGTCCTATTTGACCGTGATGATAATGCTTCATGACTGATATAATGCTAAACCATAGTTTAAATAATATACAATATATAAGTTAGGTCACTTGCATATAAACCTTTGATGTTTTGGCTTCAAAGACACCGTGCAGCGACTCCGCCGATCGCGAACCGACAAAAAAGTTTCAGGGAATATTTGTGTACACGATACCAATTTATTCAAGCCTCTAATCGGGATTGTCGGGGAACGCGGCGTAGATTTTTCATTATTCGAATGATTATAACAATAATATAAGCATAATGTTGATAATATTTTTTTATGGTCCCAAAGTCACTTTTAATTAAATGTGAAATATTGTGTCTCTATTACCTATTAAAAAATTTTTCCTAGAAGCATAAATCGGGGTAGATATCTACCCCGGGTAAATTTTGATATGTAAATAATAATAAGTAAATGTATTTTTGAATATTTTATATCTGTTAAATTTATCTTTTTTTTATTTTCCATAAGAGAAACAAAAATAGATTCTTGATTGATTGATTGATTTTTTTTCATTGATCGGATTCTCAATTTGTTTAAATTTTCAAAGTCCCAAATGAATAGATTTTTTTGGTAAAACATCATGATGATATATTTTTTCTTAAAGTCATATGTCTCCTCTTTAAAATCGTTGGAAATTTGAAAATTGGTTGTTTAGAAAAATAGTTATAAATTTTTGTTTGTTAATTGACGGTTTGACTGTTTTTAAGTACTTATAGCTATTCGAATCAATTTTTAACCAACTAAATCTTGATAAAATTAAATTTGCTCTTCTCCATTCTCTTGGGCATAAAAAACAAACAAATAAAAATTTTCGTTTTTCGAATTTCTTGAAAAATCACCTAGGTTAAAAATTACTTTTTTTTTTATTGACGAAATCTTACTATGAATTTTCGTTTCGCTTGGCTCTGTTTTAAAATGAACATTGCAATGCCATTGTAAGAATACAGTTCACGTATTTTTAAAAGTGCTAGGTTTAATAAAGTTCTTGATTTAAGAATTAGGTGAGCTCAGTTAACTTTATAATAGAGCTTATGAGAAGTCTCAGCAGGGGATATTTCAGATGGTCAACTTGTAAGACGATTAAAAGTTCTAATACTACTGCATTTAGTCCAGTTGTAAAGTCGTATTGTTGCTGTCATCAAGAGATGTATTAATTTTCCTTTCCTTTGTGTTATTACGTTTATATTAGGGGTGCTTTTATGTTTTAAGGCTTAGATCTTAAATACAAGTGGGGTAGTTTTTAAAATATCGGATGCCAGGAAAGATTTAGTTCGGCTATTATTTTTGAAGATATAATGATAGAAACTAAATATCTGATAATGACAAAATAAAAAAAGACTTTACCACGCCTCCATTATCGAAGGTTCTACTAAATTTAATTTTTACCAAAAATCTAAAATGGACCACGTGAACACTAAAATAAGGACCGTTGTAGAAAAAAGAAGTAGAAATCTCACAATGAAAGACTTACAGGACTTAAAAAGATGATCAAATCTGTGTTACACTATGCACCAAAACAAAAACAACAGTAAAATTTAAGCTATTATAGAAAGGCCATATTAGTTAATTGAAAAAATACAGGTAAATCACATTTGCTTAAAGTTAAGGAAATTTCAGAAAAAAGTTAAAATCAATTATTAACTCACTACCTTTCTAATTTTTCAAAATAATAAATATACCAATATTAGAATTTAATATTCAAATTTTAACAATTTAAATTTTAAATATTATTTAATAGATATTCATCTTATTTCATCTTATTTTCTGTCGGGCGATCTGCTAGTTTATTATACAGGACAGAGCACACTTAATTTCTATACCCCTGGGAAACCTTTTGGAACTCCAAAAAAATGCGGCCCCATTGGTAATATAAAAAAATTTAGAAAATTTTGAGCGAATGCCCAAAAAAGAACATTCTTAATGCCCATGAATCCGCCGACACAAAATAATAAAGAAAACACATATAAAGCCTACAAAACACTTCCAAGAGAGAAAAATAAGATTTTTTTGACACTGATCTGATAAACTTTGATAAATAAAAGCAAACTAGAGAGGATAACTGATATGATGTATATTTCAACAACGAAATTATAAATTTACATCCAATGGCAAAAAAGAGTATTTTTATATTTTCCACAAACAATAGAACACGGCGCCTGGCCTTTACAACACCACTTTAGAAAAAGATATTGCATTTTTGCCATAAAATAAAGTACTATTTTTAATTTTGATTTTTCTGGTAATTTTGTTCTTCCAACAGTTGTGTCTCTGCCTCATAATATGTAAAGTCAAACAGAACAAACTAACTTTTCCTTTCTCTGTGCCGGATGATATACTAGCAACCGCCACTAAAAAATGTGCTCCTAAAATTTCCCTTGGTCTAAAGCCTTCAAACAAAAATTCAATTTTCTGCCTTCTAATTCTTAATATTTATTCATCCATTAATTGTTAGCAAGGTAGTGAAAGAATTAATTTTCTTTCTACGATCGTACTTAAGCTTTACTCTTGACTGTCCAAATTTATTTTCAATTGATATTTATTTTTTATTTTAAATGGTTTCTTCTCCAGCTTTTAGTAAATCAAGTCTGGGGTACCACAAAACTCAGTGCTCGCACTAGCTCAATTTTTTTTACATCGGGGAACTTCTCTCTCTTATAATTAATCCGATTCATAGTTTTACTAACAACAATCCTCTGAACTTGCATTCATTTTAAGGTCTTCAATTAATATTGCACTAAGACATCAAAAAAACTTTCTCCGTCTAATTTCTCAAAGACTGCTTTTCATCCACGGAGTATTTAAATTGTGAAATGTTCTGCCTAAAGAGGTCTTTTATTCCTCCCAGAACCTTTAAATATTTAGGCTTTATATTAATAAATTGCCTTTTACTGTACTTTGAACATTCACGATACATCACTACTTAGACTTAAGGTATAGTCTAAGTTTTTTTATTTTATATATATATATATATATATATATATATATATATATATATATATATATATATATATATATATATATATATATATATATATATATATATATATATATATATACTACTTAGACTTAAGGCATTATATATTAAAGAAATAGAACTTTTATTTTCTGCATTCGGGAATTTTGTTTTTGTCCAATATTTGGTGTAATTTCTTACATATTATAACTTGTAAGAAGCTAAGTTATACAGGGTGTAAAAAGTATGATGCTCATAATTTTAATGGGCGATACTGGAACTCAAAACAAGTCGAAAAGCTCATATGACATATGTGTCAAAACTTGTCAGATTTTTGTCCAAACGATGTTAAAGTTTGAACTTTAAAAGCAATTATTTCTGAAAACCTGAAACTTTGTCTTAATCGCTTATCAGTAGATTCATTTGCTAATAAAATAAACTAAGTTTCCAATATGTCAATCTACAAATAAAAAAAAATATTAATAACAATATTTTTCTCCCAGTTGAAAATGTAAAAAACAATTGGCAACAGAGCTACCTAGCTAGAAGCCTTGTGTAGTCGGTTGTAAATACGTCTTCAACGACAGCGACATTTTTGGTGGTTTTTAAATCGGGAAAAATGCGGATATGTTATAAATTTACAAGTCTAGTCTCCACGAGTTTTGAAAACGAGATGTGTGCAACCGTGAAATCTTATTCTTCAGCAAATAAAAAAGTGATGTTTTAAAACATAATAATTTGTGCTTTAAAAATGAATTTACCCTATTTGTGGTAAGTACAATTATTTTTTAATAACAAATATTAACCAAACAATAATGTATTGTTTTTTACATAAATTTAATTTTAAATTAAAGAAGAATGCAAGAAGTAATTTTTATTATTTGTAGATAAATAAACATTTTCTTAAATAAAGTGTAAATATACAAAACTCGCAAAAAACGTGCGACTCGGTTCGATGAAACGGTGTTGGTGTTGCCAATTTTTTAAACTTTGAAAAGCCATATTTCGAAAACAGTTAACTTTTGAAAAATATGTTTTTGGCTTTTTCGACTTGTTTTGAGCTCCACTACCGCCCATTAAAATCGTGAGCATCATACTTTTTACACCCTATATACAGACAGGTCCACTGTAGTAGAAACATAGGAAACACTTAGGCGAATTGACTTACATTCGCCTGACTCAAACAAAACTCGCAAAAACGATTCGATAAATGTAGAATGTTTTTGAAGATTTAATTTTGAATTTAAATATTATTTGCTTTCTTGCAGCCGCAGCCATTGCAAATACGTGGTAAGTTCTCTTGGAAACTCGTTTCTTCACTAAAAATAAATAATAATGGACGTTTACGAACTTCGTGAAAAGGTTCAAATTGTAAAATGGTATTTCCAAGGAAAATCATATTGACAAATTCATGAATCCTTTCCCGAAGAATTTGAAAACAGACCTATACCATGTCTGAAAACAATTTTTAGAATCATCCAAAATTTTGAGACCCACGGGTGTGTGCCTCCTCAAAAACATAAAAAACAGGAAGAACGGGAATTAAAAGAGGCATTAATTTGTGTTACTGCTGAACAAGACCCCACTGTAACCAGTAGACAACTTGCTGAGGTAACAGATTCATCGCCTACTACAGTTAAGAGTCCTTAAAAAATGGTTACCGATCCTATAAGGCCCAAAAAAACATGAAATTTTTCCCGAAGACCAATTTCGCCGAATGAAGTTTTGCGAATTAATAATGGAAAGGGCAAATACAGGTGAAAACAGGCAATTTAACTGCAGCAATTTATTTGGATCTGTTACAACAACAAATTGTACCGGCAATTCGCCAATTATTAGGAGTAGGATTTGGTAATATCTGGTTTCAGCAAGATGGTTCTCCCGCTCACAATGGACGTATTGTTCAAGAATATTTGAACAATACGTTTCCTAACCGTTTGATTAGTGGACGTGAAACCATTTTGTGGCCCGCGAGATCAACAGACCTTGCTTCTAATGTATTCTTTTTGTGGGGTTATTTAAAAAATAAGGTTTATGGTCATGATAGGGATAATAATTTAATAGAACTTCGAATAAAAATCGAAGAAGCTTTTCAAACTATCAGCCCTAATATGCTAACAAACGTTAGACGGGGTTTTTACGATCGTTTGGGATATTGCCTTGCGCAAGAAGGAGGTTTGTTTGAATATTTATTATAATTTCATTTTAGAGTATTTTTTATGTTTATAATTATTTATTTTTTCATTGCGTACTATTTTAGTTTTAGAAATGAGTTTTGGGTTTAGAGAACTTACTTTTTATTTAGCTTTGGCAATTAATGAACTGATAAATAAAGCTGTTGATATTTAATTCCCTATTTATAAATAACGGTATTAAGTATCAACTGTTTTCTCAACAGATTAGACCGCATAAATTTATTTTTCGTAATTTTCAAGCGCGCCTTAAACCATACAACACACCCGTACGGTTAATGCCGATGCTTTATCGATCGAAGCGGACAGTAGTAAATTCATCAGTTCCCTGCCTATGTTTCTACTACACTGGACCTGTCTGTATAATTTTGCTTTATTATATATGCTATATTTGCCTCTAAAAAAAGACTTAAACAGGTGTACATGGTAATACTTCTGCTATATAAAATATGTGCTCAACGCAAAATTAGTAAAACAATATAAATTATTTCGTTTATTTGGGTTACTCGCCTTTCTATTTTTTGGAAAAGGGGACCCTTTTGGTCCAATCCCGGGATGAGGACTGACCCGGTCCAGCCCTATTGACCTATGAACCTTGCAGATCGCCTGCAACAAAAAAGAAGAAACCCCCAAAAAAACCCAAAAAAATAACAAATATTAATCTACGTTTCGTGGCAAGTCGGTCACCGTTATCAAGATAGAAACTAAAACAAAAAATTAAAAACTAAATTTTAAGAAATTTTAGGTCTGAAAACTTAGGAAATTCTGAAAGCTTTTGAACTTTTAATGACGTTTTGTCATAA
Organism: Listronotus oregonensis; assembly: GCA_019359885.1. NCBI lineage: Eukaryota > Metazoa > Arthropoda > Insecta > Coleoptera > Curculionidae > Listronotus > Listronotus oregonensis. The sequence continues at coordinate 22,432 of JAHBCN010003359.1, read as the reverse complement.
GTGACAATAGGTTATTGGACTGGTGTATGAATAGTATTTAAAAAGACCAGAAATGTGGGTGGTATGGTGTTAATTGATTTTAGTTTACCTGAATTTACTTCAGCATCAAGCATAGGTAACCATGTATTATTTAAATTAACAGATATTGATGCTAACATCTGTCTTTATTTAATAAAATAAATGCATTTTCCCTTTTATTTTACGTTTTTTTAAACAAGTCTTTGCTAAAATGCTAGAAGCATTCCAGTTTTTTTGTGGTTATTTATCAAATGCGTGTTAACAGATTTTTGATTTGTGGAATTCTGTGTTTCTAATATATGTTCTATGTTCTTTATGCGTTTGGCTAATGGTTGGAAGTTTCACCTATATTAAATTTATTACATCTACAAGGGATCTTATAAATGACATTTTTGTGTTTTCGTTTATATTGTATGGTTTTGTTTTTGTTACTTGGGATCTAATGGTGTTGTGTGTTTTAAAGATAGTGCAATATTAAATTTGTTACCTATTTCGTTGAATTTTATTTGATAAGAAAAGAAATATATGGTAAAAATAGATTTGTAACAGGTCTATTTTGATTTTGTCTAAAATTTGGTTGTTCAAATTTTAGAAAGCATTTGTTTATAAAATCAAGAGGATAATTATTTTGAACTAAATTATCTTTTAAAAATTTTTTTTCATTTTCTTGTTTTGGACAGAACAAATTTTTTTTAATTCTATCAAAGACTTTTTTACAACTCCTTTCTTTACCATTATTGGGTGATTAGATTTTAAAATTTAAGTATCTGTTTGTAGTGTAGGTTTTCTGTAAATTTTGGTTTCGAAATTATTTACATCTTTTTTTATTAGAATATCAAGAAAAGGAAGTTGTGAGTTTTGTTCTTTTTATAAAGTGAAATGAAAAGTGGGTTCTGTGTATTAATGTGTGTTAAAAAATATTTAGACAATTTTTATGTTGATAAATAGAAAAAATGTCATCTATATATCTCCACCAAACTAAAGGTTTATAATGATGATTTTGAACAAAATTGGATTCAAAATTTCCCATAAAAATATTACTTAATAATGGTGATAAAGGTGAACCCATGGCCATGCCAGAAGTTTGTTTGTAAAAGTCAGTGTTATATTGGAAATATGTTGTTTTTACGCAAAAGGTTAATAATTCAAGAATATTATTTATGTTTCGTTTAGTTCTTTCGCCAAGTTGGGCATCATTTTCTAATTTATTTCTAACAATATTTAATGTTTTATCAACAGGAACATTTGTGAATACACTTACAACATCAAAACTTACCAAGGTGTTATTTGGGCTATGTCAATGTGTCTTAATTTTCCTAGAAAATGTTGGGAATTTTTAATGTATGAGTCAGTATTGTTTACTAAAGGATCCCAAAATCGTAAGTAAAAATTTTTGCTAATGGTGTGTGTGAGTTTATGCACCAACAATAGGGCGAAAGGTATATCAGGTTTGTTTTTTTTGGTACTCCATAAAAAATGTGGAGTTTTAACTGTTATGGGGGGGTAAGTGTAAATCTTTTAAACTGTAAAGCTGTTTTTATGTTTTTTTAAATGTTATAGATTTGTCTTTCAATGGTTTCAGTTGGGTCACTGTTTATTTTTGTATAATTTTAAACATTTAAAAGACATTATTTTATTTATCAAAACAAATATTCCACCAAAAAATCTCTTTTTTAAATTTTTGTAATGCTTTTTGTTCAATGTTTGTTAAATTTTGTTTAATTTTAAAAGGTCTTTCTAAAGCAATTTTGTTCTAATTCTAAATTCATCTTGGTGTTCTATTTGGTAAGTTTTGACATGTTTCTTTAATGCACGAAATAATGTCAGCTTGGGAACTGTTTTGGGTATAATTGCGAAATTTAAGCCTTTAGAAAGAACAAGAGATTCAGCATCTGTTAATTCTTTTTTAGATAAATTAACTACAGTTTTATTAATCATTTCATTATTTGTTGCAGGCGATCTGCAAGTTCATAGGGGTCAATAGGGCTGGACCGGGTCAGTCCTCATACCCCGGGACCCGGACCAAGAGGGTCCCATTTTCCAAAAAGTAGAAAGGCGAGTAACCCAAATAAAACAGACTAAAACATGGATCCGCCACAAAACTATAGAACATATTTAATATAAATCTAATTTGTAATTAATTTCATGAAAACTATAATAAATAATCAATATTACTCATTATTTTAATTCATCTTAGCTGTGTAAGTCCGATCAGAAAATCAACGGAAATGAAAAAATTAAATGCTTCATAGATTTTTACTTTCATTTTCATGGCTGTTCAGGTAGGCGTATTATCTTAGTTTAAGAAATCGGTCGCTACTGTGGACGAGCTTAATAGGTTTCTTGTTTTCATTAATTTTATGCTTGAAGAATTGACTATATTATTTCGGAATTTATTAGTACGTTACATAAAATTACCTTTTTTTTCGTTAGTGATCCATTTTAGTACTTTCCATATTTTAAACATTTTAGAGCAAAAATCAAAATGTACAGCTCACCACGCATCTAAAGGCGACTTTACAGCTTAAAAGGTTTTTTGCATGATATTTCTTTTGTTTTGACAATAGGAATTACCAACGTGGTGTTAACAACAGTTGTTTATGTAAATAACTTATTCATTTTATTGAGTATAAGATGTTTCTTGGACTGCCATTGTCTTAATTTATTAAAAAAATGTGGTAGCTTATAGGTTGGCAAAGCTAAAAGACCAATTGAAGTGCGGATTAAAGGACACCAAAGATGAACAACGGGAGGAGAAACAAAAAAGCCCTTTGCCGCTTGTCGCACTTGTACCGAAATGGGTCTGTTTGTTATTTAGAAATAGTGCACACTACTTTACACTTTTTTTTACATAAGTCCTGTTATCAAAAGTGTAGAAAAAAGTGTAAAATCATGTAAATTATTTTTGAATAACAAACATACCTCTTATTATGAAGTTGTCAGATGCCAAAATCATACACCGAAAGCCTTAGACATAAACCCATTATTGAACACATGATCGCTTTCATCGCTTTTCATGTGGGTCTACGAGATAAATATGACACGCAAAGTATATAGAAAATCCAATAAACTGACTCTAGAGAAAATAGAACGGCGACCGTTTTCATATGAACTTTTGCATGAATAAAGAGCAGTTTGGCTATATATGTAATTAAATGGCACCTGAAATTAAGAGCCCAGATGTTAAGATCCCATATAATACAAGCATTCGTGCTCCTTACTCGTTTAGAAAATTAGAGTTTTAATATTTTTTGTTTGCACTGCGCCTTCTGGTAGTTCTAATAGATCGTGCACCCTCTCTGACGCTAAAGCATGCCAAGCTACGAGGTAAGATGCAACATGATAACCTGGATAGAGTTGAATTGAGACAAGTGATATCGCGTAAAGCATAAGTAATCCATTAAGGTTTCTTTATAGCCATTTTTTTCTAGCTATATGTTTATTAATACAGAATAGTTTATTAAAACTTGCTTTACTTAGTGAAAACGAACCAAATATGTGTATTACACTATGTAAAAGGTAATAATTTTATTTTTTATGATAATTTTATTGTACAATTTGTCAACACGCAATTGATAACAACCACAAAATATACTGAAATGCTTCTGGTATTTTAGCAAAGAAATCTTGTTTAAAAAATAAAAGAAAGTTCATTACTGATATAAAATAAAGATAGTTTTGTAACTGTAATATCAGTTAATATAAATAATACTTGGTTACCTTTGCTTTTCTTGATGCTAAGGTAATTTCAAGAAAGAGTTTCTTTGCAACAAGCACTTTTTAAAACATGAATCCGCCACAACAATACAGAACATTTGTTTCGTTTATTATTGTGTGTTGGTAATGGTTTTTTGCAGAGGACAAATTTAAGGTGATAATCAGCTTTTTATTGTTTCAATAATACTAAAATATTGGACTTCCATTGTCTTTACTTGTTATCTGTTACACGACGTTTCGGTTAGTGATGCATCTTCAACTGTTTTCAAGTGATAACCACAACTAACCACAACTAAAAACTATTCCTAAAAGCTACGACTCATATACTATTCCTTGTTCACCGAAGCTTAACCAACTTTTCATGGTTTAGCAACGGCTGCCAGATATTCGGAATATCGATACTAGGCTTGCTAAATACATTTTGGTTGTTTACAATTATTACAGCTTTTTTAAATTTTCTTTTCTTCCAGTGGGTTTCTTTGTAAATAGTTTTTGCTTCCGACCATCGCATGCGGTGTTGTTTTGACCAAGCGTCTTCGGCAATCCCTGACTTCGACGTTTCACCTCGTTCCGTATGTTTTTTGTGTTCCTTGGCTCTAGCTTTTAGTGGTCTTCTCGTATCCCCGATGTATACCTCATCTCATTCACAGGGAGTTTGGTAGATACAGTCATTATTTAAAACTTTCTTGTCCAGTCTCGTCTTAGTAAGAATGCTTCTTAAAATAGTAGTTTGTGATTTAAATGCTGTTTTAATATTATACTTATTCGCGATTCTGCGGATCTTTTCCGAAGTTCCTTTAATATATGGAGTTGTCATAAATATTTGGTCATGCGGAGCCTCGTTTAAGTTAAAATTTTTGTCTTATTTTGATATTTTTCGATTATTTCCTTTACCAGTCTCTCACTGTATCCGTTCTGCTTAAGATCTCTAGTTATGTTTCTTATTTCCTCCTTCAGGGTATCCTTACTGTTACATAAAGTCACTGCACGATTATATAGAGTACGTATGACTGCCTGAATTAAATATTAACAATAAAAACGTTTCAAGAAAATTTTTTATTGTTAATATTCAAAAAATTAATATCATAGTTATTATTTTTCTCTATTTTAAAATTAAATAATTTCATTTAATTAATTAAAAAAACGAATTTAAATTTATCTTTATACTTTTCCAGGTGCAATAGACATCGTTTAAGTATTTTCTCCAGTAAGAAAAATAATTGACAAGTAAAAAGAAGTTGTAAAACGAAGTAAATGTAAAACTTTCTTTAGATGTTTTCAACTTACGTACCCATGGTGAAAACTTCTGCGACCACGATCTATAGGTAAGGGTGTTGTAGGAACCATTCGATCCGTTCCGCTTAATCGGCTTCTTTCGGCTTCGATTTATAATTACAAGGTGGAAAAAGGTAAATGATGATTATACGATATTATGCTTCCGGTAAACAAAAGATTTTACTAATTTTTTAACCTTTAAGGCCCATAAAGTTTACAAAACATGTACAAATATCCATAATACAGGGTTTTCGTTGACCGACGTTATTGCAATATGTATCTGAATTCAGATAATTTTTGCTTGTTAAAGTCAATTTTAATGGTACCGCCAAAAAATGGTCGAATTTTTACACTTTTTGCCATAACTAATTTTAAAAGCGCATAAGCAATTAAGTTTTTTATGTACAATTTTAAGGTTATTCAAAGTAGGTGATTAGTGATTATCAAAAAGAACTAGTCATGATTTATGTTTTATTTACGGTCGACAAGTGCAGAATATGGCACTTGTTTAATCCTTATAGACCGGCAATGGGACTTTTTTTTGTGAAGGCATCTCTTTTGATAGAAACGTCTTGACCACCTCATGGTCTTTACCAGACAGGAAAAAAACCTAAGAATTTATTTTTAAAAAATGTTCGGACACGACGGTATAAATGAAATTCGACGTCTGATTCCATTTTTTTAAAGAAACATAATAAATTTTATTGCATATTTGGATTCTATGTAATATACCATGTTAATTTCATATCGTATACTCTTTTGCAACCGTATCTATTTTCTGTAAAAAACAAATAATAATAATAATATTTTTGCAGTTTCACGGGCTATAGCTTCTAAGGGTACATCTGAGAAAAACGGCTTGCATGTCGCTATTTTTATTTTTCGTTTTCACTCAAAAATATAATTTTTTCAGTAATGACCAAAAATTTTATATTGCTGATTAAACCGGCAGTTATAGGGAATAAAAAAATGTAAAAACATGCAAGTCGTTTAGATGCTACAGCACACCGGAATGTAGAAAATATCCCTTTCACGTGGACATCCACGAATACTCTTAAACAACATCTACAGAAAAGATCTAAACAATTTCTTTTCTAAATTAGACTTGCACAGAAATCCATTTGTACAGGACATAAACCATTATCTACCTGTACAAAACAACAAATACAAAAATCTTTTTTTACTATCAGGCGCACACACAACTTTAACATAAACACTTCCAGAACGCCTATATTTTTTATTTGAAGTTTCTTCATCCCGCCTATTGCGTAAAAATTCCAAATACACCCTTATTAGACCCATATCGCAAAACTTCGCCTTGAATTCATTGCAAATCTTTAGTTTTAGTCTCGAAACCCCAAAACCGTTTAGTTTTCCATCCGACCTTTTTGATATACTTAACCAAATAAGCTGTTTTAACCGTTTAGTTTAAAAGTTTTTTTTTCGTGAAATTTTTCATGGCACAATTTTTCTATCTGCGGTTTTTAAAAATTGCTGCAATGTTTTGTTTATGAAATAAAAATAAATATGGCAGGTGTTATTTTTCTTGCAGCCTCCCGGCTAGTTAAGTGAATATTTTAAAGTTTTTTAAGGTACCAACTCTAAATATTTCGACACTATACAATTAATTTAACCTAAAAGAGCATAAAGCGTTGGTAAATAATAGTTATATTTATATATATATATATATATATATATATATATATATATATATATATATATATATATATATATATATATATATATATATATATATATATATATATATATATATATATATATATATATATATATATATATATATATATATATATATATATATATATATATATATATATTTTTTTTTTTTTTTTATTCAGAATAAGATTGATTTTCATTTTTTTTTTTGGATGAATGATAATTCATATATCTACCAGATATGTTGGTTTTTGATACCAGTCTACCTTTATTACATTGTTTTCTGTCCTTTTGTTTAGTTTAAAAAGGGGATACTGTTATACTCTGGTAGATATATGAATTATCATTCATACCCACAAAAAAAAGAAAATCAATCTTTTCTAGATAAAAAACAGAATAAAGAATTTGTCATCCATCATATATTAATAAAAACATAAAAAAGCTCTACTCTATCTTATTAGACAATGGTATCCAAAATTCTTACTTAATAAATTTTTAAATAATTCTATAAATACTAATAATTTAAATAATAACAATAGAACAATGAGTTAACAATCTTCAGAACAATGAACACAGTTTGGCTATTTCTCCAGAAAGCTCATCTGTTTTATCTAATAATAACCAACCAACTAAGATTTCAAATATTACTGCCTTATCAACTGAGAATCAACCCTCTTATCATTTTTCACTACCATATTGCGGTGAAACTTTTCACAAATTAGCAAAAATTTTAATAAACATACAGGCCTTAAAATAAGGGAAAACAAATTTTAAAAATTGGCACTTTTCCAGGCTAAAAGATACGAAGAGATTTAAGTAAATCGAATGTTGTTTACCCTCAATGCATAGAATGCAACAGTAATATATAGGACAAACTTCCACGTTTTACAGCAACGCATTACCAGACATAAGAGCGATTGCAGACTCAATAAAAAAAACATGTACCCTATCAGAACATGTCCTTATGACCAATCATAACATAGATTTTGCTAATGCAAAGGTACTTAATACAGAAAAAAACAAAAACAAAAGACAGTTTTTAGAAAATGGTGGAGATTTTCCTGGATAGTTGTTGCATGAATAAAAGAAAAGATATTGACGATCTATGCATAATTTATTCTAGAATATTAGAAAACTTAAAACAAAACAATAATTAATTTAGAAAGAAAATTTTTTTGTATCCATCCTTACTTTTTTTTTTTTAATTTTTTTAAATTATTGTATAAAAAATATAAAGAAAGAAAAAAATCCTAAATAATTTTAAAAGAATTTTCTGTAAAATTTCCAACATGCACATTAATACATATTTTTTCGACATAATAACAAAAAAAAAAAGAAAAAACCTACAAAGGAATTTTGTCCTGATAATACCACTACTGCTATTGATTTCGATATGTATCAACTTAACAGAATGTTTCAAGATGTTCTGAAAAACACCAGGATGTATAAATGTTAAAAAATTTAAATTCAAAAATTATGAGCACTAAGATGTAAAACAATAAATTGATTATGTTTCTTATAAAGATTACCTTAAAAAAAACTCACTTTGCACGTGTTTTATTGTTATATTTTCTATATATATATATATATATATATATATATATATATATATATATATATATATATAAAAGTTTTAGTAAGTGGTCGATCTTATTGTCTAATTGAATTGCGGCAATAAATTTTAAACTTTAAGTTTTAAATAATATTGTGTGCAAGAAATATTTCACGCAAAAAATATTTTAAACGGCAAAAAGACCTTAAAGTTAAAGTGTCTTATTAAGAAATTGTCAATTTTCCCTCGTATTTTGTTTGTTTCAATTAAAATTATTTTCTTAAGTATTCTATCAGATTTTACGAGGAAAATACACACTTATTTCACATTTTTTAACTATAAAAAAAGCCACAAATATCGTCCTGTTCAGTCCTCGTTGGATGACTCTGTACCTTGCTTTTAAATAAATTTTTTTTGACCTTCATGATATTTGGAAAAATATTGCATTTTAAAATTTATATTACCTATAGCAGGCGTGATACTTTTGACAGATGTCATATTTGACGGGTCTTATATCTCGACTTTATTTTTGACTAGGGTTGCACCAGTTTTATAAGGTTAAAGGAGGAAAAAACGGTCTGACTGATATTATTTTCAACAAATATGATATATTTAATAGACGATATTTGTTTCACTTGTAGTAACAGGTATTATTTTTTGACGAAAATGCCTACTGCTGTTAAAGAATTATTTATCAACATTATCTATTTCGTTGTTTATTAATAATCACTTTTACACCTAAACATGTTAGTTGTATATAGCTGATTTACTTAAAATTAACATGATTTTGCCATCATTTGATTTAGTTTTTCTTATGTTTGGTACGTATACGTCCCAGTAAGATCAGAAAACGACGTTCCTAAATTTAATTCCCCATAAAATGGGTGTGTCAGAATATACCCACGACAATTAAAATCATCGTAATAACTTTGATCTATTGGGTAATTACACACAAGACGTGAGTGGTACAAGTCGGGATTTCACAAATTCCGAGTAAGGTAGGTAAGTACACACCGTTATGCGAAATCTAACAATTTAATTGTTAGTTTAAATTTATGCACCTTTTTTCTTGCTAAAAATAAAGGTAATAATAGTTTTCAGAGTAAACAGAAACATAATTTTTATTCGAGGTATCTGCAGATTTAAAGTCAGATTTCTCATATATTTATCCTTTTTTCATCTCATTTTATTTTCTTCTTGTTGAAGGTCAGTGTTTAATTATTTATTTAATTATTATATTTAATGATATGATGTAATTAAAAATCCATATGTATGAACAGAAAAAAAGTTATAGTAATAAGTTATAAAATAAAAATCCGGAAGCTAGAACTGTGGATATTACTGTAAACCCGCCTTAAGATTTCTATGATATATTACATTAAAAACCAAATTTAAATGTAATATATCATAGAAAATGTCTTAAGGCGGGTTTACACCAAAGTAGGCAACTAAAAGTTGTGGTTAGTTTGTAGAAAACTAAATTTGTCAACTAAAAGTTGCTCTTCTTAAATTGGAGCAGCAAGTCGAAGATTTTTTGTAAAAAAACTAAAAGTTGCTCTTCTCAAATTTAGAGCAACAAGTGGAAAACTTGTTGCAAAAGAATTGGCGCAAAAGGTTTAGGCAGTAGTTCTCCAAATCTCCACTACTTTTCTACAAGTTGCTTGCGCAAAGCGCGCAGCTACAAATCTTCCACTTTTAGTCGTCAACTTTCTTTGATCTTTACTGAGACTCCGCGAAAACCAAAATGGAAGATTTGTCTCTCCACAAGTAGAAGGCAGAAAAAGTTGCTGTATTTTGTAGAAAAAGAAACAAATTGCCGCAACTTGTAGAAAGCTTATAGTGGAAGACATTGGTGTAAACGCGGCTTTAGGTTTACTAAAAAAATGTCGTGAGGAGATAAATTTATATTTGTCCAACATAAATTAAACAAGTTTCTTGTTTCTTGGCGAATTTCAAATAATTGTTACTCTTGACAAACCAAAGGCTTTGGATCAGCTTTGCTTCTTGGTAAACTTTCTTTCTATGGTCTTTTACCTAAACTTTGTTCTTGGCGTTTTAGTTTTCGTTTTAAACGACGTAAATCAGTAATTGCAGATGATCACTCTTCCAGCTTTGCCGAGTTATTGGTGGAGTACTTCAGAATGAGTACGAGCACACTCTATTAACATCAACGATTATACAGGGTGTGCCAGAAGTAATGGGACACAAAGCAATAGCAGATTCCTTAGGTTAAAATAATGCAATTAACGTAAACTTGCCTTATCCCAAAGTTGATAAAAACTAAGATACAGGGTGTCAAACTTTTAATCTTGTTTTTGTTTTTTCGTAATAATTTTTTTACTGAATGACATATTGGTACAAAATTGAGGATTTGGGGGTTTTTTGAGGCGATAAATTCAAATTCGTCTATACTTTTGATGTAGCTAGTAGAGGGCGCCAGCTACAGCCTACCCCACTTGTTTTAGATGGCATAACTTTTTTTAAGCTTAAGCTAAAAAATTACTATAATTCTCTCTGCGTCAAAAATGTATACTTCATTTAGGTCTCTAGGAGCAACTGTTTTCGAGATAAACGCACTTTAAAGGACTCCGCAGTTTCCCTATAGAAAATGCAAAGTAATAATTTTTAATAAGCTGATCAAAAATCTCCCCGGGCACCAAACCCAAAAACTCCTCCAACCCCTTCAAATATCACTAGGGATTTGGTGACCTTTGAGGTTAATTTTGGGAGGATTAGAGGGGTTTTTTTCTAGAATATTAAAAAAAGCGGTAATTTTTTTTTCTCAATATTTTGACAGTATCTCTTTAATTTATTAATATTTTTTAAATGGTTTGTTATTAACATTTCTTTTTTATAATGAGACCTTAGCAAGTGTTTAATAATACCAGAAAATTTTCTTCACCATCTTTCTTGCGTTTTGATAAAAAAAATATTTTGCCCATCTGCATTTTTAGCCGTTTCCGGAGTTCTAGAAAATCTGTAGAATAAACGCGAATCAAAAACTCATCATCTATTGAAATGCTTTTCAATGCACATAATTTAAAAAGCTTAGAGTGTGTAGTTTCTAAATGTATTTTTTCTTTTTAATAAAGTCCAATAATTTTTTAAAAATCGGGGAAATTCATCACATCAGTGATTCGCGGACTCACAACTAACCACATCTATCCAGTGTGGAATGTTATGGATTTTTCGACGGCTATTTTTGAGAAAAATATTGGCGTTGCGATAAAAATGGTAAGAATTATTTTTGTAGATTTCGAGGTGATCTTTATTTTTTGTCTAAACAAAAATTCTCCAATTTGCATATTTTTTAACAGATATTGGCAGGAAACTCATTTTTGGGACTTTGAGGGGAAATTTTAAGCGGGTTCCCACGTCGGAATCGTGATAATTTTTTTCTCGATTGAAAGCATCCGCGAAGACCTAAGAATTGCGCCACAAATGAAAACTGTACAGATTTATTTACAGTTTTGGGTACTTTCAGTTTTTCAGTTACTGGACTAAAAAGCAATTAGAGTTGGTACAGTAAAACTATAAAGGTACTATGTGTCAAAGCTGTTGGAGAAGGTATTTTTGCCATTTTCCCAATTTTAGTAAAAAATGAATTTAGTTAGTTATGGAAACGCACGCCTTATATAAACTCACCAATGTATTTTAGATTATTTGATCATTTGCTACTTAAAACAAAATTTGAATTTTCTGTTTAATTGTCCTATATCATCATCCATATTAAAACGTTATCGGTGATGGGGGTCCGTAATATGAAACAAGCTTAAGAAATATCCCTCTTAAAAACACGGTCTTTAGCTCTTTCTTAATTAGGAAAACGGGTGACAATTTAATAAACACCGATATAAGTGACGTTTCGATCAGGGCCGGATCGAGACACCTTCAAAAGAATATAATATATGGCATTTAAAAATGGAGAAAAGTTGAATATTGGTAAGTCTTAAGAAAGTGGCTAATATAATGTAGATCTGAAATCATAGAAAGTGATATAGTATAATTAAATTGAAGTGAAAAAATAGGTGGTTTTATTTTACAGGGTGTCCGGAAATACCGTTTGAATAATTCTAGGGGTAATTCAACATGTTAAATTATGAAGAAAAGTTCATATCAACATATGTCCGCAAATGCGTCAAAAGGTTGCTATGGCGATTCAAAGATGGCACCAGGGTATAGGTTTTATTTTATATCTCTGGAACCGTTTTATATAGCAATCTGAGTTTTGGCATATAAATTGCTTTTAATATTAGGTACTTTTCAGTGTTTTTACTACATTATTATTTTAATCAGGGGGGACCGACAGGGGAGGCCTCGATTAAATTTGTTCACATTTTTATTAAACGTCATATTTTTGCAGTTTTCTTTAAAATTCTGATTCCACGGTATAAATGACATAAAAAGGTATTTTTGTAGAAAACCTGTCAGGCTGGCCGTTTTTATGATAACACTCTCCAAAGAAAATAGTGCATGCATGGTCGCCCAAGCAAAAAAGTATTCCGGAATTTTTTGGCGAAAACAATATTTATTTTTTAATTACACTGTTATTAACACAATAACAATTGATTAAACTTTATTTTTAAACCTTATGTTACATTCGTTTACCGTAACTAGATACTAGTACTCTTTTGAGGTGTTTTTTATGAAAACGGCTAGCCTGACAGGTTTTCTACAAAAAAGCCTTTTTTATTCATTTATACCGCGAAATCAAATTTTTATAGAAAACTGCAAAAATATGACGTTTAATAGAAATGTGAACAAATTTAATCAAGGTCTCCCCTGTTGGTACGCCCCTGATTGAAATAATAATTTAGTCAAAACACTGAAAAGTACCTACTATTTAAAGCAATTTATATGCCAAAACTCAGATGGCTATCTGAAATGGTTCCGGGTATATAAAATAAAACCTATATCCTGGTGCCATTTTGAATCGCCATACAACCTAATAGCTGCATTTGCGGACCTATGTTGATATGAACTTTTCTTATAATGTAGAATCACCCTAGAATTATTAGAACGGTATTTCTGGACACCTTATAAGGTTCCCTTACAATCTAAGTTCAAATATCTATAGGCGTCAAAAGTGACGTAAAAATGTGCCTGACAATTTTTTGTCCGGCAGGGAAAAATAAGGTGACCAGATTTTTTGATGGGCAAAATCGTACAACTCTGAAGGAGGGGAGGGGTATCAAAAAAATTTTTTATCCCGAATAAAATAATATCATAATATTTTTATTTTAACATTTACAATTTATAAATATAAAAAATGTATATTTTACTTGACATATTTTTATTTGATTGAATTTGTTTATAGATTGTTGTCATTTTTTAAAATATTGAAAAAATCTTTACAAGAATTTGACGAATTTAATTAATTCTAAAAGTCGGATTTTAAAAAAGTCGCGGGACGGGGACCAAATGGAAAAATCGGGACTGCCCCCCCAAAAAGCGGGACGTCTGGTCACCTTTAAAAAACAACACTTTGTAGAAAGCAAATTCACAGTCTAGACATTTAAAAAAAAAAAAATTTTGGGGCTTTAAAATTTTCGTAAAAGCATGCATAAACGTAGCATTTCGGTGTTTTTAAAATACTACAAAAAAGAGTTCTATTGATGATTTTTTTAAACGCAAGAAGACAGGTTTCCCTACAATTCCCCAATAAAAAAAGGGGAAAAAAACTTTTTGTGAGAATAGGGTCTTGATGGGTAAACCGCGTTTTTTCGGGGGGAAACCCCAACCATGCTAAGTATTGGGAAAAAAAGGGTTTCCCCAAATATAGAAAAGTTTTTCATCATCTAATCGGGATACATAAGGGTGCGCAGGCTAAGAGGAAATATTTTTGTGGCAAAAAAGAAGTTTGGAAGCTAAGGGCTATACAAAAAAAAAAACTATTAAAAATAAATGGGGGCCTGAAGGTAAGTACAGAAAATTAATTATTTTTTGTTCTACTGATTGTATGGAAAAATTAAATTTTTTGGGTCAAAGTCAAAGTCAATATTGTGGTTATTCTTATGTGATTCAATTAAATAAACCGAAACGTTTATACAATTTGTGTTTTCATGTTAGATAAGCCTAAGTTCTGGGAAAATATGAAAGGAAAAAAATTTTTAAAAAAATGTAAAAAACGGGACATTTTTAAAGAAATGCTTCTAACCAACTGTTGTTGCTAACCCTATTTTTAATTTTTCGTACTCTGGGTAATTGCCAGCAGTTTTCATTTACTGCTTTGCGTCCATACGCCTATTTCCTTTTTTATAGGTAGGTATACATACATTTTTATAACTTTTTGCTTTTTAAGGAATTTGGTCAATTATTTTAAAACTTAAACACAAAAAGACATTAACGTTTTTTTTTTTTTTTTTATTTTTTTAAAATATTAAAAAAAATATCATTTTAGAATTAGCAGATTGCTGCATGCATTTAATATGTTTTTGAAACCCATAACCAGTATTAATTTAAGACATTAACCAGTATTAATTTAAGACATTGTAGAATATGTAGCTGCATTACCTGAATTTGTTTTACTGTTGTCAGAAAAATTATGACTGGAATTACTTTCTAAATCGAGGAAGAGAAAAGTACATTTATGGTAAAAAAAGTAAGATGGTGCCAGTACTAAGCCTAAGGTATCCCAGAATTAATTTATCCCTTTGGCTAATAGATTAACCATCTATTATAAGAGAGACATTTAATTAGAAACAAACTTGAGTTACAAGCACAAGGCTTAGCTGAAAAAACGTGGAAAGGAAAAAAATGTTAGGCAGCATGCCAGACCCCGATCGTAAAATCCCAAAGACCAGTAAGGATTAATTTAAGAAATATCTTATGCATCGAACGGAAATGGGAAACCATGTTAATGGGAAGCAAACATCCTACCTCTGGACCGGGAAGTTTTTGATTGAAAAAAGGAACAGCAACTAAAAAATACTTTTTTTTCTAATTTTATATTAAATATAACCACAATTTCACCGACACTGTGGCTTTTCCCGATATTAAAAAACAAAGTTTCCGTGAAAATATTGTTATATTTACTATAAAATTAGTAAAAGTTAAGAAGTTTGTTTGTTTTTCACATATTTCGAAAATGAATTTTCCCAAGTAACGCCAACTCTATTCAGTACCTAAAAAATATTTCTTTATAAATAATAACTGTACCTTTAGCCACCATTACAATTTTGAGTTTCTTCTGATATTTGCGTGTTCGGCAATCCCTGATTTCAACGTTTCAATTTTTTCCGTATGTTTTATGTATCCTTTTTTAACTGTACCTTTATCCAACATTGAATAATGGAAAATCAATGGCCCAAAATAATTTTCATTTAATTATTCACTGCCTATTGAACAATATAGTTGGTCCCCAAATCGGCCCTTTGCGTTTGGCACACCGGCCCATCGACATTATCAGTCAGTTTGCCAATACTTCTACAAATTGGCCCTAGATATATTTATGGAGGCCCATTTTGAAAAACCATTGGGGTGTTAACGATATAGTAATAATTTTTTTCCCATGTTTCATTTAGGGACACTGTTAGAAAACTTGGGATATTATAAATAGTAACTTATATTTACCGTGTTTCATTTAGGCTTCTTTGGAACACCATGGGGAAAAACCCAAAAGAAATAAAAAAGTAAAAATTTTGATTTTCAAAAAAAATATGAATACATAAAAAAAAAATATATTGCCTTCAGCAAAACAAGACAAACAAGGCACTTAAAACAATGTGGTTTGCAGATAAATTTTAAAAAAGTCAAAAACAGTCTAACTACAAAAATCCCAAAAAAAAAAGTCAGAATTAACATAACAGCCAATAATAATACGAAATTTTAATAAAAAAAAGGTTCTAAAACTATAAAAAAATCACCATAATATACTTTTCATTTGCCAAAACCCCAAAAAAAAAAAAAAACAAAAACTGCCGAAAATGGTACAAACTTTTGATCACGTCATCCCTACCCTAAAAATTTTTGGGGAAAAAAAAAACGGGGGCCCAATATATTTTTTTTTTTTAAAAATTATTCAACTTCCCCATTGACACAATATATGTTGGTGCCAACATGGGCCCTTTTTTGGTTTGGCACAGGCCCCCATCGACTTTTTTTAAAAAAATCAGTTTGCCAATACTTCTTTTTTATTGGCCCTATGATATTTATGGACCCACTGTTAAAACCCCCAAGGGGTGTTAAAATATAGTAACTAATTTTCCCCCGATGTTTCATTTAGGGCCACTGTTAAAAATCATTGGGATTTTAAAAAGGAAAAAAATTTTTAAAGGGTTTTCTTTGGGGGTTTTTGGGGAAAAAGGGGGAAAAAAATGAAAAAAAAAAAAAAAAAATTTTTGTTTTTTTTTAAAAAAAAAAATATGAATACAAAAAAAAACTATAATATATTGCCTTGAGAAAACAAGAAAAGGGGAATTTAAAAAAATGTTTTAAATTTTTTAAAATTTTAAAAAACCCCCCAAAAGATGTCTAACTAAAAAATACGAAAAAAAGTCAAATTAACATAAAAATTAATACGAAATATAATAAAAAAAGATTCAAAAACCCCATAAAATATCACCAAAAAAAAAAATTTTTCATTTAAAAAAAACCCCCAAAAAAACAAAAAAACCCCCCCGAAAAGTAAACCCCCTTTAATCATTTTTCATCCCTAATCACTAAAAAAAATTACCCCCCAAAAAGGGGGTTATAGGCCCCGCTTCACTTTTAGTTGTGGGGGGTTGGCGGGCAAAAAAAGATCTAACGTACGCCAAGAAAAATAAAGGGGGAAAATCCCTTTAATTAAAACGAAAAACGGGGGTTTTTAAGGGGGCCCCAAATGGGATATATCAATATTTTTTTTTTCTGTCGAACCATTAACTGTTTTAAACCCAACAAAAATTGGTTAATTAAAAGACGCTGACATTGGGGGTTATCACAGCCTTTTTAGAAAATGAAAACGCTTTTTAAAGGGTAATCATTCACTTACAACCCTATAAACAACGTTTGTCGATTTTCTAAAGGTCCCTTTGGGGGGGCCCCCGCTAATGGGGGGTTCCCTTTATTGACGTGTCTATCACCATTCGTTGGCCCGATATTAATCCTCAGTTAATGGTTCGACAGAAAAAAACATAATGATATATCCACAGTGGCCTATTAATTTAACTAAGTTACAAATCCAACGTTATTAATTAAGCATTGGCCCACTGCATTTATTCGTTACTCACCGTACGTTAGATCGGGGTTTGTTTGCCCTTTGCCTAACCACCTTCAACAAAAAAAGGGGGAAAAGTGCCATCATAACCAAAGTTTTTCAAAAATTTTTGGGAATTTTTGTAATGATTGGGGGTGATGACGGGTTTTTTACCGTTTTTCGGCAGTTTTTGTTTTTTTTTTTTTTTGGGGTTTTGGAAAAAGAAAAGTATATTATGGTGATATTTTATAGTTTTAGAATCTTTGTTTTTTTATTATATTTCGTATTATTATTGGCTGTTATGTTAATTTTGACTTTGTTTCGTATTTTTGTAGTTAGACTATCTTATGACATTTTTTTAAAATTTTTTTTGCAAAAAACCCCCTTGTTTTAAGTGCCTCGTTTGTCTTGTTGTGCTCAAGGGAATATATTATAGTTTTTTTTTTATTTTTTATTTTTTTTTAAAAAAAAAAAAAATATTTACATTTTTATTTCATTTGGGGGTTTTTGGGTTCCAACAGTAAGCCTAAATGAAACAGGTAAATATTAGTTACTATTTAGCTAATATCCCAATGATTTTCCCACAGTGGCCCTAAAAAAAACATCGGTAAATATTAGTTACTATATCAACACCCCAAAAGGTTTTTCCACAGTGAGCCTCCATAAATATATTGGGGGCCCAAAATGTAAAAGTATTGGCAAAAAAGACTGATAAGTGTCGATCCGGTGTCCCAAAAAGCAATAAGGGCCGATGTTTGCACCAACATATATTGTGTCAATGGGCAGTTGAATAATTAAAAAGAAAAAGTACATTGGGCCATTGATTTTACTATTCAATGTTTATAGGGAATTTTGAATTTCCCTTTTCGATACTTGCACAAAGCTTGAGTCTATCTATGGTAGTAACAAAGTTAACCTTATTATGATAATAAACACCTAACAAGTTTTTTTACCATACTGATCAAAAAGGGACACAACAAGACAAAAGGGAAAGGGGGGGGGTGAAAAAAATTTAACCCTTTGCTTTTTAAAAATCGCGGGGGCGGGGAAAAAAATGCAGAGCATTCCCCCCGGAGAGATTGTGGCCACAAAGCATCGGGCCTGCAAGGGGAAATTCATCGAAACTTAAGCTTTCAAAGTTGCATTGTCAAAGATTCTAAATATGTTTACAAACAACGTAAAAATGTGTGATTTAATTTATTGGGCAAAGTTATTTTGGGGGGAAAGGGAATTTAGGTATTAATAATTATTTTGGTATAAGATTTATTTCACATTAATCAATTTTAAGAAGGAATTTTCCAAAAAAAATTTAAAGTGTCATGTAGAAAAAAATACAAACGAGTATAGTTTCTTCCCTAAAAAAAGCGAAAAGGTATACCCTTTTCCGCACGCGATTACGGGGGAAAAGGTAAGTGGGAAAGATACTTTTTTAAAAAACTTAAGCTCTAGTTTTTTTTCAAGCTATAAATTTTCGCATCCTTGCGGGGAACATGCATTTTCTGAGCTAAAATCCATAAAAAGTAGTATTTTTTTTTTACGTTTGTAGAAAAAAAATTTTCTACCTCATTTCATTTTTTTAACCTCGTAACGAAAAGGAAATTTTAAAGTAAACTTTAAAGTTACCTGGTTTCTTGGGTGGCTAGATACAAAAAGCAAATTTTTGCTAGCTAACCATGTAACATATTTACTTGTGCACAGTATAACTAACAGGCATGATCTTTTCCCGGCGGCGTTTTTTGATATTTTTAAGCACAAAACACGAAAGAAACGATTACAATTCAAATAAAGCAGACAGATTATATCTTAGCAAAACGTTGGCGGGAATTTTCCGCAAGAAAAATGCCCGTACTTTCCCGTCAATTAATGGCAGGGTGCTACTTTCTGTTAGTCATGTGATATCGGTATGTTGTGGTTCCCTAGAAAATATTTGGAAAAAGGGTAAGACTTTCACCCCTAGGACGGTTAAGAGTGCATTTACGCTACACCTTAGGGGTCGGGAAAAAGGGGACGCGGAGACGGTGGGCGAAGACTAATAAACCCCACTACCAAAATTTTTTGTATACCCGCATAAAAAATATTATATTTTATTTGTTTCTTCCAAATTGGGTTTATCGATGCGATGTTGTTTTCGATTGCAAGCCTACAGGAGATAACATTTTTCGGTAACTTTTTTTTTTTTTAAAATGAAAAAATTATAAAACCTTTTTAAAAGGGAAGGAAATAATCTATCCCTTTCCAACGGTTTTTTAAAAAATATAAAATGAGTTAAGAGAAAATGGGTATCTAAACATAACCGATTTTAGGGTGACTTTCACTCAAAAAAAATATTAAAAACTAAATCCAAATTTAAAAAACTATTACAGCAGAAGCCTAGATTTAAGTGTTGTCTTTAATATATTTTTTGGGAAAATTATCAATAACTTATCCCGTTTTTGAGAAAAACATTATGCCCCGAACTCCAAATTGGATCCAATTTTCGCGGCGCAAAGGGACCCCTTAGGTAAATTCTTTAAAAAAAACCTTACCCAAACCCGATTTTTTTTTTTAACACAAAATATGTTTTTATTAAATGGGCAAATGTACATAGAAATTGGGAATAGAACATTTATTCACCAAAATGAAAATTAAAAGTAAATATAAACATTCAGAAAAACCAATGTGTGGCATATATCCAGACTGTAAATCAAAGAATTTTCTTGCTGAACATCCGTATCTTACTTGTTGTCTATAATACTGAATATCATTCCCGGGGGATTTCCAACCTTTAGGGTGTCCTTAAATTTAAAATATCATCTGAAAGTTGCCGATGTATATTTCTGCTATATTGCGCACACTAACATCTCTAACCTGCTTCTTGACGAGATGGCACTAATTGCGTATAAGTTCAACTTTATTCAATTAAGGTTGTATAAGTTGTTTTTTAGAGTGGCTGCATCACTGTCAAGGGTATCTACTGCCTACAGCGGGTGACCATTTCCAACGAGAATGTAACCGTCTTGGCTCCCCCCGAAGTTATCCATTATCTATATGTACTTTATGTTCAGACGGAAAAGGTATTAAATCAACACATTTTACGTTTAAACTAGTACTTATGATTATAAAAGTTCTCGCCCCAAATGGGGTTTAAATCACCACCTTATAGTACGTTAAATTTTGGCTTTTAACCCTTTTGTTAACGCTACCAAGAGAAAGAAAACACTTCCTTATATTCCCCCCAACGGACCCCAAATAATAAGACTTTTAAAAAAAAAAAACAAATAACTGACAAATATTTAGTGATTTTCCAGCACAAAGCGGCAAAATTAAATTATTGTTCAGTTATTATGGGTTAGTTTAAAAAAAAATATTTAGATTCAATAAATTTAAAAATTACTAACTAAATAAACCTTACGGGGTTTTTTCCCTTTTTTTTGTGAATAAAGATTTTCAAATTTTCGTATAATGGTACAAAATTTCTATAGGTTTTATTTTTTTTTTGTTTTCCATTTTCAGAATGCTATTTTAAAAAAAAATGTTCAGCTTCTGTACAAGGAATCGTGGGGGAATGGAGTTTCAGCCAATTTCAATATTGCTAACAATAAAAAAATATCTTAAGGCTATATAAATCTACTTAAAAAAACCCATGAATGGAAACATTTTATAAAAAAAAAAAGAGGGGGCCCCAAAAAAGAACCCGCGGAACCCCGAAATTTCCCCTTTATTCTAAGATAAACGTAATAAATATGATGTTTTAAAGTAAGTTAAAATAATAGACGTTTATATACCTAGGTCTTTATTCTTAATTAGCACTGCATAATGCCAGAAACGGGTTTTTTGGGGGACATAAGTTAGACACTTAACATGACTTATAAAAATATATCCCGTATCTCCCATTTTGTTGATTTTTTATTAAACTTTTTTTTAAAAAAAAAAAAGGGTTTTTAAATTTTTTACCTTTTTTTTAAAACTTAGTAAACTACTTTTTTTGTCATATATAAAACCCACAATAGTAAAAAAATGTTAAGGTGAAACAAAAGTTAAAGTTAATCGTTCAAAAAAATCACTGCAAAAAAATTGGGGAAAAAACGATTAAAAAAAAAATTTCGGGCTGCGCCTACATCTAGTCCGTTTAATCAACATGTTATAAATAATTTTAAATTTTTTTTAAGATTAGCTTTCTAAATTTAAAAGGATTCAAGTTATGGTTTTTTAAAAAAAAAGTCGATCTTAAATTTTAGCGGTTTTTTGGACTTTCCTCTTCAGAAAAAAAAACCAATTACATTAGCAACAGCAAAAACATTTTTTTTGTCTTTCAACTATTTACAATACTTCTATTGACAGCTTTGCGATTAAATCATCACTTAATTAAATTTTTTTTTTTTTTTTAAAAAAAAAAATTTGCTTTTTATTTTTCTTCATAGAAAAAAAACCCAAAAAAAAAAGTTCACTTTTTTAAGGATTTTTTTTTTTTGGTTCTTTTTAATTTTTTTTAAAGGATAGAAAAGGGGGTTTTGGGGTTTAAATTTTTTTTTCAAAAAAACTTTTTTTTTTGGGTTTTTTTTAAAATGTACTAATATGGAAAAGAAAGTTGGCCATATTAAACTTTAAATTTTAAATTTCCCCTTTTTTTTTAAATTTTAAAACCCTTTGTTGCCATACCTACTTACTAAAAATATATATTTTTCTTTTTTCCATAATTTTTTTTAAAATTTTTTACAAGAAAAAAAAATTTAAAAAAAAAATTTAAATATTTTTTCTTTAAATCGTATGAAATCAGGGATCTTTATTATTAAGTACATTGTACGTTTTTGTTTCTGTCCTATAACCGCTGGTATTTTCGTAGGGATTTTTATGTAGAACTTTCTTACATCAAAGTGATTTTGTTTCACCTTTTAAAAAAATTTTCCCCCCTGGCAAAAAAATGCATGACACCAATTTTACAGCCAAAGGACCGTATTCGCGTTTTTCCCTTTTTTTTCCCATTATCGGGGCTAAAGATTTCTTTATTCGCGGATTCAATCGGTACATTGGTACATACA
>JAHBCN010003358.1:122711-160935 GCA_019359885.1 Listronotus oregonensis | reverse complement strand
ATATATATATATATATATATATATATATATATATATATATATATATATATATATATATATATATATATATATCCGTGTTCAAAATTAAGTCGGCACTATTGCTAACTTTTTCATTATAAGAGATACAAGTTAGGTTAAATTAGCAAAGTTGTGTACATTTTTGCGCTGATTACAATAATGATAATAAAAACACAAAGGAACATCAGATGTACGGGTTATTCACAAAAATATACTATTTTTAAATGCAACACCCTGTATTTGTTACTTTAATTCGAAAGAGAATGTAATTTTCTATATAATTAGTGATTTATTTTTTTTCCTAAAATGAAAAATAGCGGAGTTATTTCAAGTTAAATGTATTTTCCCATAAGTGGACGCAGGCAGCCATGGAATTCTTAAAATCGCATTTTTTGTACAAATTATCATAGTATGCTATGACAAAAATAAAAAAAAAACAAAAGATAACGTGTCTATCCGCCATGATGTTTTAGTGAAAACTAGTAAATTATAAGGCAACAGTTTCCAGAAAGAAATATGCCAAACAGAAGATTTTTTTACTCCTTTATCAAAAGTTTTAATCAAACAAAAGTGTTTCTTAAGCGTAGAAAAACCTTTATAATTAATCAACAAACAAAAATTAATGTTTTGGCATATTTAAGTTAATCGTGAAAACTCCACAAGAGACTGTAGGTCAGATCTTGATCTATGCTAAGGAGCCATTAATAAAATTAAAAAAAACATAATTATGTACCCCACAAATACAGACCCACACAAACTTTGTTGCCAGGTGATTCCAAAAGGCGTATTAACTTTTGCCAATGGTTTGTAAATGCTGCTATAGAAAATCCAAACTTTTTACGATTAATTCTTTGAAGCAACGATACTAACTTTAGTAATAGAGGCATGTTTAACCCAAAGAACCAACATTATTGGAGCACTGCAATCTCCTGCGCCATCATCCTTTCAATCCACAAAGATGTTTTTGCTTAAACGTGTGGTGCTGCCTCATTGGACCAAAAATTGTTGGACCTGTGTTTTAAAAGGGATCTTTAACAGGCAAACAATATCTGAATTTACTAAGAAATGTGTTAAAATATTTTTTGAATGATGCCAATATAGCCATTATTAGCATAATGTATTTTATTAATGTTACTTAGTTATGCGTTATTATTAAAAAAACTGAAACTACCATGTTTATTATTTACCCAAGTATATCCTTTATATATATATATATATATATATATATATATATATATATATATATATATATATATATATATATATATATATATATATATATATATATATATATATATATATTTTTAGTAAAATCTTGACCGATAACATAATAACATGTTAATAAAAAATGACCAATGCCACAGAAGAGAACTTCATTGATTATAGATTAAGACATCAAAAAAAAATTAAAAACCATTACACACAATTAAAATACAAGAAACACAAAAGTACACCACCCTATCACATATACCGGTTGTTATAAATAGTAGAACTGACAATATTATTATTTATTTATTTGTTTATTCTTTTTTCAACAAAATCCTTTCCGATTGTGCGAATACCTAGACCTAAGGTCATGGTTTCTCCAAGCCGCAGTTTAGAGTCAGATAAGTTATCCCGTTGCGATGTATGTGTGTTACATTCGCACATCATAGCTGGTTGACATTTTTTCTCTCCACAATTTTCTTATGCAAATATTTCAGATGTCGGTTATTTAAAAAAAAATTCAGATATTTTTGCAAAATTTGGGATTTGGTAATAAAATTTGACCAAATTCACAAAAAAAATACAAATAGAGAATTTACCTTTAAAGCCCGATTTTTCTCTGGAAGAACTCACAAAAATTAACCGTTTTTCACAAATTAAAAATTTTAAATTTCCTTCACAGAAGTGTTCCCCTTGTGGGCCAATAGCATCTGGCGTGGTGTGGTTTTCATAACTTACTGTTTATATAAAAAATTCTGAAAGTCCCAGAGCCACGCCTTGTCAAGGCAAAAACTGATATTAAAAAAACTAAATATAATTGATGTAAAAACTATTCAGTTTTTTTTTGATATTTTATTTATATTGCCAAAATAAATTAATAATAATTCACTACATACCAAATAACAATATTCTAAAATTAAATAAATAACTTAATCTATATTTAAAAATTATAAACTTCATCAAGTCCTAGGTCTTCCTGGATTGTTCCTAGTACCGATGCTGCATTACCCCGTTGCACAGCTAAACCAATTCTTTGGATAATGAAACTTCGAGATTTTTTGCATTGTATTTTTTTGCAAATTTCATCACCCAAAGGACCAAAAGTTTCAACAGCTAAAGGAATGAAGATAAAGCGTTCTTCAAGCTCTTTATATTTTAGATGTTTTTTATTCTCGGCAATACGAGCAGCCGCACCTACAAAATTAGAAGTTTTGTCCAGATAGGATTTTGCAAGTGTATAGCTGCAAGTAGCATCCCAAAGTAATTGTTTTCCATATTTCCAGGGAATTAAGGTCATTCCATCTACCCGTTTTCCATCGCTTCTGGAAACTCCAAGATGCTCTAACACAGAAGGATTTTCAGCTAAAATCAGAGCTCTTTTGATAATGTCATTTATCTGACTGTGTCTAGAAGAACGCCCTGCGCCTTTTTTGCAGCTTAACCCATGTAGGCCATAAATATCAGCATTTTCGCCGCAAACGCAGATGTGCTCTCCACACACAGGCAGACCAAGTCTGAGAGCGATGGAAATATGGAATGTTTTGTTATCTAACAAATTTCCCAAAGACGAAGATGGAAGTGCGTTAATCCAAGCATTACTTTCAGGGGCCTGAAGAGCAAGTAGACGTGCCTTATCTTCACTTGTCTGGCACATGCTTGTAATATATTTGTGACGAGCTTGGCAAATTAAAAAGTCAAAATCTTTCTGTTTTTTTGGTAATTCTTGTGGTTGATTTTGAAGATTGCAAACAGATAACCATCTTACAAAACAATTGCTAAAATCATTATCTACTGTCGCAAGAATATAGGAAGGTAAAATTTTGGAAAGTAAACCTGACACGTCATTGATTGAACCTAAAAAGGCAGAAATAGACAGTATGTATCTCTTATTCCAAGACCTCCAAATTTTACTGGAAGAGTGCTTTGTAACCAAGAATTTAATTTAATATCACAATTTGTTATGTCTTGAACTAAACTTTGTAATACATTATCAAAATTACAAAGTAATTCTGGAGATTTCCAACAAGGTGAACATCTTAACAAATAAGACATTCGAGGTATGGCAAAGGAATATTTTAGTAAATAATAGGAAATATGTGAGTCTATAAATTTTAATTTGGTACTAAGAGATTTTAAAAATTATGTCTTTTTATTAATTGAGTATTCAATTTCATTTGACGAAAAAGCACTTCCTAATAAATTAAAATTTGAAATGGGAATTACTGACAGATTAGGAACAACACTTAAAAAATTTAATAGTATATTGGAATGATCTTTAGATAAAACAGTTAATTCACACTTATCAAAATTTAAATTTAAACCCAAATCTTTACTTCCTCTGATTATTTTATGAAAATTATCTAAAACCGATTTTGGGTTTCCAGCAAGTGTACCGTCATCTAGATACCAAAGATTTATTTCTGTATTTAATGATAAAATAAGTGGATGAATTGCTAAACTAAAAGAGCTGGTCCAAGAGGATCTCCTTGTTGGACACCTCTTTGAGAAAAATATGTTGATCACCGTAAGAAAGTAAACTCGGATTATCATAACATTGGGCTATAAATGGTAAAAATTCTGGGAGATATTCGCTTACTCGTGATAAAATTGTTTTTCTATTAACCATATTAAAAGCGTTTTGATAATCTATTTTTAAAATAACTTTATCTGATTCATGAGGATAAAGAAGAAAACGACGTATTGCATGTATTGCTGCTTCTGCTCCGCATTTTGTTCCAAAGCCAAGTTGATATGGGGAAAAAGGTTTCCTAGCTTTTCATAAATACGAGAGCAAATTACCTTAGAAGCTAAACTACTGCTATTGGTCGAATACCTCCATCTTTTTTATTAAAAGCACATAGGTTTGCTCCATAAAAAAATTTACAAATATCTTTTGGAACTGAACCTTGAAATAAATGAGTTATAAAAGACTTAATTGACGACAGTAATTTAAAAGAATGGTTACCATGCTCGTCACTTACCAAGTCCTTAAGATGTCTTGGTCTTAATGAACCTATACCACCAGAAGACCCAGGACAAAATGAAGAAATAGCACTTTTAATTTCATTTTCAGATAAATTAAAATTAAAATCAATATTTTTAAAGGAATAATCGACATCATTATCTTGTTCGGATACTGGATGTTTCTTTTTCAGTTTTTCAAAGGTCTCTTCATTTCTAGGTGCGATAGTATCATCTGAAGTGAGAATTCGGATTGCATTTCTGATATCTCCATCTGCAATTTTGGCTTTGATTTTATTTCAAAGGTACTTATTCTCATCAAACTTGTTGGAATCTTTCTTCTTTGATGGTTTTTTAGATGTAACTGATATTTTTATATATAATTCAAGAAGATCATTTGTTTGTAAAAACTTATTTTTCAACCAGGATTTTAAATTGTTTTTTATCAATGTTGTTAAAGAAGATTTTCTATTATGTTTTGAGTTGACAGGTATTGCTAAAACAGCGTATGGGAAAAGAAATAATGAAATCCAAGAATGAAAGTCATTTTTTTATACACATTTTTCAAGAAGAAATGAAAGTTCATCAGAAATTGATGGTCTGGCTCCTTTTGGAATGATTTTTACAATTTCAGTATCGTAAAAAATGGATTTAAAAGTAAAAATACGCTAAAGTAAGAGATTTTTTATCAAGGTAAAAGATAAAATAAAATACAATTAATAAAAATGATGGAAAGTATTTTTTTCCAGATAGCTAATATAATTATATAATTTTTTTGTGCTTATTATTAACATATACATAATTATTTATTAATAACCCGCATAAATGCATGATTTTCTATAAGTAAACGATTTACTTCTATATGAAACAATAACGAAGTTATGATAATCCCCCTATAACCCCAACTAACCACAACTAACCAGAACTAATCAGAATGTTGCTAATAAAAATACAATATTCACAGTTATTTGGCAGTTACTAGTGTAAAAATCTAAAACATAGTCAATGCATTAGGTTATTATTATCACTAATTGGAACTAATCATATATTTTAATTTTCTAGTGATGTAATGTCAAAATCGAAACTAGTAATTTACTTCAGTAGTCCACAATTTCTAAGTTCTACAAGACACGAGATTTATGGACCAACGGATTTTGTTTCCAACTTTGGAGGACTTCTTGGACTCTTTACAGGATTTTCCATGTTATCGCTCATGGAATTATTATATTTTTTAACTGTACGAATAATTTGTAACATCTGGCTGTTTAAAAGATGGTCGGGTGCTAAGGATAATCCAATTTAATCTTTTTATTATCTACCTTACCAACTTTTTAAAAGCAGTAATTATAAAAAAAATATATTTCCATATCACTCTTATATAAAGTGATAAATGCTTTAAAATGCAGTGTTATTATGTTATTAACATGTAGCTGCTTTCACTTTGAATTTTTCACTTAGCAACAATACTAAAGGCAATTTAATTAACCACATTTTTTTTATTAATATATTTCTATAGCTTGAAATACCTGCCTATGAATTTACTCTGTTTCGTTGCAAGCGATAATAATAAAATATGTAAATTTAGGCTAATAAGCTTCTTTGCTATAAAACCCTTAACAGTGGCTTACGCTTGGGCTAGTGTTTGTTAAAAAGGTTTTAAGTATTTTTTTTTTTTAATAGGAATCGTATTTTTTATAATATATTTTAATATTCAACAATTAATACCTATGTTTAAGTAAAAATATAAAAAAATATTTACAAGTTTTATTTATTTATTTGCCCGTAAGACAAAATTACATTTTTGTTTAGCAATCGTCAATTCTTTTAAACTAACCTTATAAAATACTTAAAACAATAAAATAAACTATTTTACAAGTACAACAATAAAATATTAAAATATTAAAAATGCACTGATTAAAATAATAAAATAAACTAAAATTAAAAATGTTTAATTAAACAATAATGCTTATTAAAAATAAACCATAGTGCCAGACTATGTTAAGTACAAATTGAATGTAAAAATGTCACCAAAATGAAGAATAATCCCAAATAAGTATTATATTCTCTTTACTCCAATACTCAAGACTAAATCAAACATAAACCATTTTCTTAATTCAGGAAAATAGTATTTTGCGATTTAGAAGTTTTGAAAAATAATTTTTTCTACTAGCGTGTGGAAAGCAGCACTTTTCCGCACGCAATTTAGTTTGGAAAGTGTCACTTTTCCGCACTAGTGCGAAAAATAATCACTTTTCCGCACTAGTGCGGAAAAGTAAACCCTTGCAAATTTCCCACTTAAACAGGCACTTAAAATGTTTTTAATTCTGAAGTTTGACTTAGTATAATTCTATTATTGGCATAGTATTCTTTTATTTGTACAAATTAGGTGTACAATCAACGAAATATTCACTAAAAATTAATATTGTTTTAAAAACATTGTTTCAAACATCCTGGTATATATTAAACTTGCTTATCAGATTTTTAATTTTGACCGGTGCCGGTGTCCATATTATAAAAGATCAAAGTCATTAAAAGTCATCGATAATTAAAAGTGTATTTAGTACATTCTGATCAGTATCATCGATTTTGAATAAAAAACGTTTCCTATGGAGTCTTCTGACGAGGAATTACCTGAATCCATTCTCAAAGCAGCCAAAATATCAAATTTAGATTTGTTGCCGTCCAAGTCGAGGCAAAGGTACGAGAAAGAATATACAGCATTTACAAGCTGGTGTGGCGAGAAAAAAATCAAAAGTATGAAAGAAGAAGTTTTTATGGCATATTTCGCGGAACTTGCTAAAACATGTCAACCCAATACCTTATGGTCAAGGTATTCCATGTTAAAAGTGTCATTAAGATCAAAAAGAACATGGATTTAAGCAAATATTTCAAAGTTACATCATTTTTAAAGAAGCAAAATGTGGGATTTAGACCCAAGAAGGCAAAAATTTTCTCGAAAGATGAAATAGCAAAATTTATTAATAATGCTCCAAATGATGTTTATCTAGCGATGAAGGTAGCTACAATTTTCGGACTAGCTGGTGCGTGTCGTCGAGAAGAATTGATGAAAATTAGCATTGATTATTATTGACGATAAGGGGAATCTTTTAATTGTAAATATTCCAGACTCCAAAGCCATTCTAGCCGAAGTTTTGTCATTTCCGAGGAAATTGAAAATGAAAAATATCTAGCTTTATGTATAGAAAGTATTCTAGTTTACGAAAGCCCGAAACAGAAGATTTTTTGTTAATTACAAAAAATTGGCTTGTACTGTCCAGTGAAATAGCTGCCTATTTACGTCTTCCAAACCCCGAACTTTACACGGGACATAGCTTTCGCTCTTTCTCAGCTACAATGTTAGCTAATTCTGGTAAAGGCATAACGAATATTAAAAGACTTGGAGGTTGGAAGTCATCATCTGTTGCAGAAGGCTACCTAGAGAGCTCTACAAGTTTCAAGAAGGACTTATCAAACAAAATATTATCCCAAAATTCATCTACCTTTCAACACAGCAAAACGCACTCAAGGTCTATTGTACCATCTTCTAGCAAGCAACAATGTGTCTCTGTTACCTGTAACGACGACCGGTTCAATTGCACCTCAACGACAATCTCCAACAACCACAACAACTTGCCTCTGCGATTCATTTGCAAAATGCTACTAACTGTTCTTTTACGATTAATGTTGTTAATAATAATAAGTAGTAATGGCAAAAATAAATATTATCTAATGGTTGTTTAGTTTGACTTTTTCACACACTCGTAGAAAAAATGTTGTACCTAACACGTACGGAAAGTGTCTTTTCCAACCTTGACGGCTTACCCGAACTCCGCTTCGCGTCGTTCGTGTAACTGCCGTCGCGTGCGGAAAAGTATCACTTTCCGCACTTGTTAGGTAAATAACTATAATTAAATGACTTTACTAAAAAGTTGATTTTTTTACTTACCATAGCCTGGCTCTGGGGTACAGAATCCATATCATATTAAATGTATCACTCACATCTACCTCTTAGCAATTTCCCATATCTGACAGATTCCTTAAGGAACTATCACTGCTTGAATCATTTAAGTCTCGTTTCATAATTGGAGGACAGTTTCATCGACTTCTATATCCATATTTCACATTTTATTTTCCACATGTAGCACATGTTTTCAACAAATCTTTGCCAGTTTTCTCGGGAAACATTAGAAATGGCATTTAGAAAAAGTTTTTTTAACGTCCGCTATTTTAAAAGTTGTATTATTTCTGGCCTTCGCCTTTACTTGCCCCCTTTATAAGTTCTATGGGGTTAGTTCGCAGTGATAAGGTGGCAGTCGATACACACTAATATTTCGTTTTTTCGCTATTTCATCAATGACGATTGTGTAACTATCTTTATTAATTGTCACTCAATTTTTATTAGTTGTAATAACTATCGCTTAACACTATCTTTAGGAAATTCAATGTTTTTCTGCATTAACTAGAGTTCAATATTTTTTGAGCAGCTTAAATTTGGGACAAACAGTTTTCTAGAATGGTAACTTGCGTTATCCATTACAATAACGGAACCCTCTGGTATTAAGTCGATCATCTACGAAAACCAGTCTTAAAATACATCAGAATTCGTGTCTTCGTGATAATCTTCTGTTTTTTAGATTCAAACAATAAAAGACCTCCGCCTACAAAACCATTCTTGCTTCCAATATGAGTAATTATTAGTCTTTGTTCCTTTCCGGATGGAGGTTTTAAACCCGTGGAAAGGCCTTCATTAAATGCCTGCCGAGCAGTTGTGAGATTGCCATCTTGCCAAATTTTGTTGAGCGTATATCCCTCATTTATCCAGGTCTCATCTAGATAATATATTGCTTTTTCTTCGGAACGAGCTCTTTTTATCTTTCTCAAATAATCTCTTCTCCATTGAACAATCTCTCCACTTTCTATTAAAAAAATATATTCTTTGGAACTTCTTCCACTGGAAATTTAAACCCGTTAATTTCTCCATAATTTTACCCTACTTATTTCTGGCACTTCCGGATGATTTCT
Organism: Listronotus oregonensis; assembly: GCA_019359885.1. Taxonomy (NCBI): domain Eukaryota; kingdom Metazoa; phylum Arthropoda; class Insecta; order Coleoptera; family Curculionidae; genus Listronotus; species Listronotus oregonensis. Next base: position 151,728 of record JAHBCN010003358.1, on the reverse strand, counting down.
GACAGCTCGAAAAATACTATCCACAGTCGGGATTTTTTTCCATAAAGAAACTATGTACAATAAGTCTAATTGCTTGCTTTGTGTCATCTGTTATCTGAAGTTCTTTATTCAAATAATTATTTTTGTTATGGAATGATCATTATTTAAATTTATTTACATAATTTTGTGTTGTTCTCAACAAATATAAAAACAGAACATTAAATCGTTCAATCGTATACAAAAAATAAATAAAGTAAATAACAGAAATATCAGGATAGAAAATCGGTATAATTTTAGTTGACACAACACGAGAAATCGGGATACTTTTAATATTTATTAACCTTATTTGCAATTAAGAATAAATATATCTAGATATTTAAATATATAAGGATATATCGACCAGCGCGCCTATGGTTTACGATTATTAAGCCATTCCATAAAATTTTATTACTATCGCTAGCAATGAAACAGAGTATAAATTTAAAACGAATAAGAATCCCTAAATGAGATTTTTTGCATTATATTTCTTCTAAAACAATCAAAATCTTGTTTTTTTTTCCATTATTAGTCAATGTCACACCCATTGTGCACACTCCTTTCTAATTCCTAAACTTTTCCTTCTAAAAAATACTATGACACGTCAACTTTCAACAACTCTAAATATACAAATAAGTTGACAGATCTACAACTTTACAAGTATTCAAAAAAGAATACTATTTTAAGGATCCTAAAGGCGCGTTTACACCAAAGTTGACAACAAATTGTTTGTAGAAAACTAAGTTGCTTTCCTAAATTAGAGCAACAAATGCAAGATTTTTTGTAGAAAACTAAAAGTTGCTCTTCTCACATTTATAGAAACAAGTAAAAAACTTGTTGTCAAATAATTAGCCCGAAAGGTTTAGGCAGTAGTTCTCCAGTCCTCCACTATTTCTAAAGCTTGTGAAAACGTGCAGCAACAAATTTCAAGTGCAACTTCTCAAATAGACAAGTAAGATTTTGTAAAACTAAAGCTTTACATATTCAAAAAATTGAAATAATCCGATTATTTGGAGATTTTCATCGAAGTAGCAGAGAAGTTACTGCAGAGTTTAACCAAAAGACATCCCCAACGAGACCCTATCAGCCATACAACTGCAGCCGACGTATTTGCTCGTTTCAATGCAACTGGTAGTGTTGTTAGAATAGTCCAACCTCGTCGAATACGCCAGCACCCTGAAGATAATAATATTTTGGCAGCAAATCGAGTAAATCCATACTCGAGTCTTAGAAATAAAGCATCCGAAATGAATACCACTAAGGATAAAATTAGGCGATGTTTCATTCGTCACAAAAATCAAGCCTTTCAAACCAAAGTTCCTACATACTTTGAGGGAAGGTGACCATGCTAAAAGATTAGACTATTGTTACTGGGCCCAAGGTAATTTTTAAATGACCGGAATTTTTTAAAAAGATTATGTTTATTGATGAAGCTACATTACATTAACGGAGTGGTATCTTCTCAAAACAGTAGATGCTGGGCTTCCGAAAATCCGCATTGGGTTATAACGTGAAGATCAATATTCACAGAAGGTGAATGTATGGTGTGGAATATTAGAGAGCGAATAATTGGTCCTTTTTCTTCAATAACTCATTAAATGCCAACCGTTTCGTAAATTTCTTAAACGGAATTTGGGATGCAATTGAAGTCTTCCCTTGATGTTGACAGGATATGTATTTGCAGTTAGATGGTGCATCAATCCACAATTCCAGAATTGTTCGGCAATGGTTGAATGAACATTTTCCCTTTACGTTGGATAGGAAGAAACAGTCCTTTGTTCTATGGCCCCCGAGGTCCCCAGATGTCACACCCCTGGATTTTTATTTTGGGGAATGGTTAAACAAAGTTTACAAATCGAGGCCCGGAACTCGAGATGAACTTTGTGATAGAATAAGACAAGTCTGTCGTGAAATACGTGTGCCCGAACTGAGAAAGGTAGCAAATCACAATCGTAAAAGAATTGAGAAATGTATCCGAATGGATGGACGATTAGTAGAGAGAGACAACATTCGATAATTACAATTAGTATTTGTTCAATAAAATATTTAGTATTATTATTTTAAATTTTTTATTTCGAATTAACACAAAAAGCTGAAAAAAGTAAAAATTCGATTTTTTCACGAAACTCGGAATTAGGGGTCAAAATTTAATTCTAAACAACTTTTCCTAATAAATTTTTTTAGTATCTCTAACGCGAAGCAAAATATTGACACTTTGTCTTGTTTGTACGATCATAGCAGGCTGGGTTTCCACTTTACATTTAAATTGAGTACATACAAAAATGCTGTTTCTGAGTCTGTATAACTGTGCAAAAATGCAAATCTCAACTTCTTAAAATAGCGACAATATGAGGGTGTATTCATCTTAAATGCGACACACTGTAGAAACAAGTGAAAAACTTGTCAAATAATTAGGGCAAAAGATTTAGGCAGTAGTTCTTCAGTTCTCCACTAGTTTTCTACAAGTTGCTTATGCAAAGCGTGCAGCCACAAATTTTCCACTTTTAGTTGTCAACTTTTTTTGATCTTTTAAAAAGGATCGTTTACACCAAAGTTGACAACTAAAAGTTGACAAAAGATGGTTTGTAGAAAACTAAAAGTTGTCAACTAAAAGTTGCACTTCTCAAATTAGAGCAACAAGTGGAAGATTTTTTGTAGAAAACTTAAAGTTGCTCTTTTCATATTTAGAGAAACAAGTGGAAAACTTGTTGCCAAAGAATTGGCGCGAAAGGTTTAGGTAGTAGTTTTCCATTAGCTTTCTACAAGTTGCTTGCCCAAAGCGCGCTGCAACAAATCTTCCACTTTTAGTTGTCAACTTTACAGTACTACGGTAAATGTTCTCAGAAAATGCAAACAAAAATATACAGGGTGTCCCAGAATATGTGGGCAATCTCTCGGAATCTAATAGAAAACCTTAAAATATTATGACAAGTTCCCATAAACCTTTTCCCCTGAGCCTCCCTTACGGAGATACAGATCAATAACGGAGGTCCCTGAAAATCGTTTTTGTTTAAATAACTTGTAAAATACAAGGCGTAATTTAATATGATGGTTACTAGATAAGTCTTCTTAAAATGAACCCATTAAATCATATTTGGCTTATTTAGTTTGCCAGGGACGGACTAGCTCTGACACAATAATAGCAATTTTTAATCACCCTGTATAATAAGGGCTCAACAATATTATTTTTAGATAGCTTTAACCTTAAACTAAAAAAAGGTACTCTTGATTGACATCGATAAAATCAACTGTTTACGAGAAATAAAATATCATGGTTGGTAATTTTTTTTTACATTATACAGGGTGTTTTCTAATTGTACGTTAATATTAGGGAAATCAATTTTTGGGTCCATTTTAAAAGAAAACTTCATATGAACGTATGTCCTAAACGTCTTAACTTTTGAGATACAGGGTGGTAAAATTTTCAAAAATAAATAATTTATTATTAAAATCTGTAATACCACTTTAGATGTTTTAATGAAATTTGGCATATAAGTACTATGTATCAAGGAGCCTTTTTTAGTGTACCACATTTTTTTTTATTTCCACCAGTGGCGTTCGTACAGAATTTGACCTGCCTATTTTGGCAAATAAAAAAAATGTGGCACACTAAAAAATGCTTCTTGATACATAGTACATGTATGCCAAATATCATTAAAATATCTAAAGTGGTATTACAAATTTTAATATTTTTTTTTCTCTAGCTTCAGCCTTACAAACTAAGAAATTTCAATAATAAATTATTTATTTTTGAAAATTTTACCACCCTGTATCTCAGAAGTTAAGGCGTTTAGGACATACGTATATATGAAGTTTTCTTCTTAAAATGGACCCAAAAATTGATTCCCCTAATATTAACGTACAATTAGAAAACACACTGTATATTTTTAAAAAATTACCAATCATGATATTTTATTTCTCGTAAACAGTTGATTTTATCGATGTGAATCAAGAGAACCTTTTTTTTAGTTTAAGGTTAAAGCTATCCAAAAATAATATTGTTGAGCCTTATCATACAGGTGTTAAAAAAATTGCTATTATTGTGTCAAAGCTAGTCCGTCCCTGGCAAACTAAATAAGCCAAATATGATTTAATGGGTTCATTTTAAGAAGACTTATCTAGTAACTATCATATTAAAAAAATATTAAATTACGCCTTGTATTTTAAAAGTTATTTAAACAAAAACGATTTTCAGGGGCGTCCGTTATGTACCTGTATCTCCGTAGGGGAGGCTCATAGGAAAAAGGTTTATGGGAACTTGTCATAATATTTTTAGGTTTTCTATTAGATTCCGAGAGATTGCCCACATATTCTGGGACACCCTGTATATTTTCATGTTTTTTGTTACTATTATTGCAAGAACTCTTCCTAATATATAAAAAAAGTGTAATTTTCAAAAAAAACCTTAAATATTTTTATTTTGGAGAAAAGGCAAAACATTTTTCCTTTAAATTGATATTTTCAGAAAACAAAATAAATTACAAAACATATAATTTCATAGTTTTAGCTTTTTTTTTAATCGATTTTTTTAAATTACCTTTTTATTAATGTATTAAAAAAAAACAATAATTTGTTTTACATTTTATTGTGAAATATTCAATATATTTTTTTAAAAAATTGCTATTATATAAATTGTAACAATGCTTAAACATCTTTCTATAAAATTAAAATAATACTTTGAAAAAATAAGCAAAAGCTATTATCGACTTACATCTAAAAATTTGTTGGAATAAAAACTAAATATAGAAATTTATAAAATTTAAAGTTTTCACAGCATAAAAAATACATGAACATTAAAAGCTATGAAGTAAATAATAATGGTCAGACATAAAGGTGTTCATTCACGCTAAAATAAGACAATAAATAAATCAGTCAACCCGTTACTGATGATAACAATTTCAACAGGAACAAGAAAAGGATAATCCGCGTTTTATACCGGATGACAACAAAATCAACAAAAGTTGTATTTTCTTAAATGAAAAATATCACTTCTATTTTAAAAATAATATATTATACCATGTCTAGTCGAAGAAGTGGTTTCCCGCGAAAAATACTTTGAAGGCTTCGAAAAACATGAGCGAAGTGATTCAACGCTGAATGAAATGAGAAGGCGTTTTGAGGATTTTCTGCCAATAAAAATTGAATTGTTATTAAAAAACTAAATAAAACAAGCCACTTCGATTTTTGACAAACTCAAAACCATAAGACGAAAATTGTATCCTGAAGAGGAGGAAATTGATAAAAAGTCGAACTCCCGGAGTTCTGTGGCATCGAACGAATAAGGTTACTTATTCTTCTTTAGAATAGCCTTATATTCAGGAATGACGACGAACGGCCCTTTGAAATTAATCCCAAAGATGTCTGATGGGGTTAGTTGGGGCCACATGAGGCCATTCAATCTTCGAAGTCCAACTTCATCCAGATATTCGCTACTATGTGAACGCCCAAATATGGTCTCAAACCAGCCAATGAACTGAGAGATTCATTCTAATATGAGTTCAGCCTAGAGATTCTCTTCATTTGCATTACCTCCTATACCCGCTCACGACCATCCGGTGACCTAAACAAACCCTGGGTTCATCTGTTTAGTACGTTTCCCCACTGTTTTTCCAGAGTCCAGTCAGAATGCGATTTGCAAACCCCAATCAGTGTTGTGGATGGAAGTAATTATTAACATTGTTGCTTCGTAAAAAAAAGCTCAGTTTCTGCCAATCTTCTCACGTATCGTTCTTCACTACATTTACTCAAAAACATTTTTAGACACTCAGCAGTAGATTTTCAGCTGCAGTGGTACTCCTTCTGCAGAGCCTTCCGCCTAGTAAAATCTCCGTAAATATCCTATTCCGGCATCTCGAACTGTAAAACCGCGAAAATCTTAAATACGGGCGACGTAATTTGGTATGGTCAACCTCTATTAAGCAACATTTTTACCCACGTCTGCTGGAGTTAATACCATATTTACACAAAAACAATTACAATATTGTCACTGTCAAACATTCTGTCACAATAATAATCGTCCTTAGCAAGAGCTTGACATACATTTTCTGAAAATTACATCAAGTTTTTAAAATTTTGAAGCTCTGGCAGAAATGAGATAATGAAATGAATCAAAAACAAAATGTTTAGATTACATCAAAGATTACAAGAAACAGTATGTAAACAAAATTATCCATCTCAATTTTCTACGGGTGTTGAAAATACGACAAAAACAACAGTTTGATTTACCCGTATAATATACCTTAATCAAAAAATGTTACTTTAATAAATAAATTTAAAAAGACCACAATTAATTGATCTACAAACTGATAACAAAATCATGAAAATCGGATTAAAATAAAAAAGTTATAAAACATTAAACTTGGCCAAAGTTTCAGGTGGCGGGAATTTTGTGCCGGTGACTATATTAATGGCACTCCGTGTATTTAAACCTTATCATGTTGAAAAAGCATGATCGTAAGGACATTTTTTATCGCCATTTTCTCGAAAACCAACAAAAATAGGTACGGGAAAATAATACAGGTTTTATACCAAAATATTTTGTAGAATTCTAATTTAAAAAATATAGAGGAGTTCTATTTAAAATATTAAAATTCAAACCACTTTGTTTAAACGAAAAGTAATAGGCAGACGTTATTATAAATCCAAAATCGGCATCTGATGTCACAATATATCATCCTAAAATTCATTCTAGAAAAAGAAAAATATATTTACTAAAGTTTCTTCGTATGCAAATACTAGTAATTGTAAAAAAGACAAAATATCATCAAAATAGAAATAATAATGAATACGATGTAATTACATATAAAAAACATTGTTTAAACTTAAAGTATAATTTTAGGGTGTAATAACTCCTGCGTGTCTGATAAGGCAAAAAAAGATGCATCTCTAAGCAACATATTTTTTGTATTACACGAAAACAAATAATTTTTAAAATAAAAAAACAAGAACAATTAACACTGTGGCAGTACGTCGTTTACTATTTACCCTTCAAAAAGCGAATTACATGTTATAACTAACAACAAGGTTGTGCAAAAAAATATATTAAAAAAAAAAACAGTAAAAAGAATAGTTACTTTGAGTTTGACATTTGATGATGTCAATTTTATAGATGGTAACAAAAATTATGGAAGTCCGGACCAGACCTACTATTCATTGCGCAAACTTCGCAGGGCCATTTCCCGTATCCCCGCTGCACTGCACGCGTGGACAATTTTGTTCTACAGCATTGGCCTTTCAAAAACCAAGATGGGAAATAGAGGAGGACCAAGAGGTCAGCTCATTGTTTGAGATGCCCTCGGACAGGTCAACCCCTCGTTTCATCTTCAACAGACACTTTCGGATTGTCATACCAGATAGGGAGGACTGGAAAGAAGGCCCTCCAATAAAAGCCGATCATATCTGGTATACAGATGGCTCCAAGACCAACAAGGGAGTAGGAGCTGGCATCTATGGAGACAAGCCTAGAGAAAAGATAACCTTAAGTCTTGGTCAGCACGCCACGGTTTTCCAAGCGGAAATCGCAGCAATAATGCATTGTGCCGTGCTGATTAAAGAAAAAGGAGTAAAGGAAAACACATCGTCATTTACTCAGACAGCCAAGCGGCCCTAAAGGCCATCAGTTTTTCTAAAAGTTAATTCCAAACTAGTGGGGACTGTATACAGGCCCTGAAAATGGCGAAAACTTACGGTAGCCTGGGTACCAGGCCACGAGGGCCACCCAGGTAAAGAAGAGGCCGACGACCTAGCCAAAAGAGGATCAGCCATGGAAATGATAGGCCCTGAGCCATTCTGTGAAATCTCGGCAGGCCTCTTTAAAGCATCTATTAAGAACTGGGTAGACAGAGAGTTTCAAAGCTGGTGGGTACAAACACCAGGACACGACAGCAAAGCAGTTCATTAAGACCTGCTCGGCCAAGATTACCTCGGACCTACGGAGCCACAGTCGTAAGGTCGTAAGGATAACGGTAGGTCAACTAACAGGACATTGCAAACTCAACAAGCACCTGGAAAGAATAGGCCTGGTGGAGGATAGCCTGTGTAGGTTCTGCCAGGAGGCTGAAGAAACAGCAGTACATGTGTGGTGCCACTGCGAAGCACTATGTATGCTTAGGTTTACTAGGCTTGGTGAGGAAAAGCCAAAACCGGCAAGATATATGAAGCGGCCAGTGTCAAGATTCTGAAGTCTAGTTAAGAAGACGGGCCTGGACAAGGTTCTCTAAAGAACGATAGGAGAAACCACAAAAAATCTGGTAAGGTTGCAGTGGTGGAGATCATTTTTGCCATCTCCGCTCAAATAATCTAATCTCATCTAATCTTTATAAACCTTCAAAATTCCTTGAATGGTACCTTAATTGACCAAACCTTTTGGTTCCGTAGGTCTGACAGGGTCCACGATGAGGAATCTAATTAAAAGAGCAGCAGTTCACAAGACGATGGGATAAAACAGTAAACTGTAACTTTTCCAGTGAGTTACTGAACTATTCTGACAGAGATACAGCTAAACATTACTTGACAGTGCCCAGGGCGAACCTTCGTTTAATCACGGGCGTTCTTACTGGACATTGTCAACTGCGACAACAACTCTTTAGAATGGGTACCTATAAATGACACTCCTTTGTGTAAAAACTGTAAACAGGAAGATGAGACGCACATGCGTGGGGAGCACATCCTTTGTGACTGCCCTGATTCTCGTCCGCGAGAAGATCCATGCTGGGCGAGTATTGGCTTTTCTTGACCGACAGAGGAGATTCCCCTTGTCATTCGTCGGTCATAAAAAATAATCCATAACCGTACATCATACAAAATGAATTATCGCCCTAAAAAGTAAGCTCTGAATATCCTGTCACGACGACATGTAAGTGGAAAACACAAAGAAAAACAAAGCATATTAAATAGCAAACCGGGGGGAAGTCTCGAGGCTCGTCAAGAGAAAAGACGTATAAAAATTAAAAGACAGCTGAAATTTCTGTGGTGCATTTATTTACTGAAGGCTCTGTAATGTAGTATTTATAAAATACAGTTCCGCTGTTAATGCGGCACCGGCAATCCGGTCAGTAAGATTCCGACAAACCAGTAAAAACGATGGTAAAAACAATGATCGCAATTGCAACGAAACAGGCGAGCAGCGCGAAGCTAGCCTTGTTTCGAAACAGTTTTCACCGTAATCGAAATGCAACGAAACAATTGAATAGCTCGGAGCAAGTATGTTTCCGAAACAGCTCGAAGCTGGTATGGTTCCGGAACAGATCGGAGCACGTATGGTTCCGAAAGAGCTTGGAGCAGGTATGGTTCCGAAACAGCTTCGAAGTGGAGCAGTTTTTTTGGAACAGTTATTTTTATCAACTGGAACAGATTGTACATGTTCTTTAAAAAACCCTGTTCTGACCATCCCCACCCGGTATATAATAAAAAAATCCAACTTGTTACAAACTTTTCTGACCACTACATTGTAATAAATATGCTGTTAAGAGATGCATCCAGTTTCTTTATTTATAAATTGTCAATACGATTATCAAATAAATATATGTTTTTAGTCAATCAACTCCACATAATTTGCGGGAAACAGGCCGTAAGTTATTCCGTCGGGAGCTAAACCTTGCCACCATCCTTCGTCCACTTTTTCTATGTTCGTTATTATATCGCCGGGATCGAAGGAAATTTCTGTATCGTCCGCTAAAAGATAAAAACAACACAGCATTAGCAAAGTTTAATTTTTACAAAATAATAGTTCATTAAAAAATATTAACTAGGGTTCTTGTCGGATTCGACCACTTCGGTCCTGGTCGCAGAGGGGTGGTGCATCGCCAAACTGGCCATAGGAAATCCCATGTAAATTTTGATACATTGAAATATTGGCTTCCTTATTGAATTTACAACAAAATTGTATTAGATATTTGAAGACGTTGATAAGATTAGCTCAATACCAAATTTCGTTTTTTTTCTGATAAGGCAATTAAAAGTTATTTAAGAAAACTATTTGTAAAATCGTTGCATACCTGCTACATACCTTAATGAATCCACCAGTAATAAATAAAATGTCTTTTCAACTTTTAATTCACGTTTTACTTTGTATTAGTTATTTCAACATGTTTTACAGTATTGAAGAGAAAATAATGGTTGTAATCATTTAATAAATACAAGTAATTACATTGAACTACATAATGAGATTTTTACATAATTAAACAATTTTATAGAAAGGTAAAACACACTTTAAAACTGTCTAAAAATACGTTTTAACACAACACATTGAAACTAAAATGTTTTTAATTTGATGCTCGAAACAGACCTCCGTTTACTGCTAAGCAATATCCTAAACGATTATAAAATTCAGTTCTTACATTATGAAGTTGAAATGCCGATAGTCGATCGCACGCCGCTGAAATTGAAACTTTTAATTCTTCTAAATTTTGATAAGTCAAATTTGTATAAATAACATTTTTGATATGTCCCCAAAGGAAGAAGTCGTTTGGCAAAAGATCAGGAGACCTAGCTGGCCAATTTATGGTGTAATTTGGTCCTATAGTGAGTCCATTGAAAACATTTTCCCGTGAATTGTGTGCAGGACAACCATCCATTTGAAACCAAACGTCTTGATTGTCAGGTGCAACTTCTTCCAATGCCGGCCCCACCTGATTTTGTAATAGTTCTAAAAAAGTTTCTGGTCCCAAATTGTGATTCAAGAAAAAAGGCCAATAATCCGATGTCCAAATAAACCCGCCCAAACGTTTACCTTTTGAGGGTATTGAGTTCTTGTAGATACAAATCTGTGTTCATTTTCTCTGCTCCAGTATCTGATGTTTTGAACGTTTGGTTCATTGTTTAATGTAAAGGTGCATTCGTCACTAAAACAAATATTGCGTAAGAAGTCCCTATCGTTATTCGTCATTTCCATAACTTCAAAACAAAAATCTACTCTTCGGATCTCATCGCCTTCCCTTAATTCCTGATGTCTTTGATATTTGTACGGATAATATTTATATTTCTTTAATTTGCATAGTACTGTGCTGTGATTCTTTCCTACAACTTTGCCAAGAAGCCTGGTGCTAATTCCTTTATTTTCTTCTACATGAAGTAAAACATCTAAATCGGCATTATTTTCTTGAGCTCTTCCGTCGAGTACATTATTGTTTGCATTTATTAATAACAGTACCTTTTGTCTCAAACTTATGAACGATATTTTGAACTGTTGTCTTACTTGGAATGTGTCTGTCAAGAAAAAACGTAGAGAACATGTCGGATACTCTTCGATAACTATTTTTCTTGTAATACCATTTAATCATTGTTATTTTCTCTTCAATACTGTAAAACATTTTGAAATAACTAATACAAAGTAAAACGTCAATTAAAAAGTTGACAAGACATTTTATTTATTACTGGTGGATTCATTAAGGTATGTAGCAAGTATGCAACGATTTTACAAATAGTTTTTCTTAAATAACTTTTAATTGCCTTATCAGAAAAAAAAGAAATTTAGAATGTGAGCTAATCTTATCAGCGTCTTCAAAATAGTCTAATACAATATTGTTGTAAATTTAATAGGGGAGCCAATATTTCAATGTATCAAAATTTACATGGGATTTCCTATGGCCAGTCTGGCGGTGCACCACCCGGTAGAGTATAGATTGATCATTCACATCCAATTGAACCTTCCGAAATTCCATCGACCTGAGAAATTAGTTTCAAAACTACAAGATTACCAAAGTTCGATGGAAGTATAGTCTGTCTCAAAGTATATCGTTATGGCTTTTGACGGACCATACCCCAATAAACGTTGTTCATAAGGGCAGGGGTGGGCCAGGTATTTCTTAAGTATTAACCATTAGGCATATAAACTTTTTGGCTAATATTTTAGTGGCAGTGTTGAATAACCGTTTTTACTGTGCGTTTCGAAATAGTTGTTTTACGAGAATATAACTATGTCGAGTCGAAATCATTTGTCATTAGATGCAAAACAGGTTGTGAAAAATGTGTATGAAACTTTAATCAGTAAAGGTCTCAAGAAGCTTTAAAAGAAACCTGTCCACTTACAAAAACTCCAATATCATCGATAAGGGATATTATTATTAGTGAAGAATTGAAAAAAAGAAAAAAAACCTAGTGATTTTTAATCTCACCGTATAAACAATAGTGATCAGGACCTAATAAAAAGGAAAATATATTGTCGGAGTTATTCCTACCTTGGATAAACTGAAAAAGAAGCTAGACGAAGACGAAACCAATATAAATATTAGCCGTGCCACCCTCCATAGAGTTGTTTGTAAAATGGGATTTAAATACCGCAAAATAGAAAAAAGACAAGTAGTAATGGAATCGCACGGATTACGCACTTGGAGATTTAATTACCTTCAAGAAATTAAAAGATATAGGTTAGAAAACATCCATAATTTACCTTGATAAAACCTGGTTCGATACACACGACACAGTATCCAAAGGATGGGTTGATTCCAGTCAAAACTGTCAGACGAAAGCACCTTTAAATAAAGGAAAACGCATAACCATAATACACGCTGGTTCAGAAGACGGATTTGTCCCAAACCGCTTGCTGTTGTCTGCAAAGAATATTAAGGATTCTAGCTTGGATTATCATGAGGATATAAGTGCAGAACTTTTTAAAAAATGGTTTTAAAATTATGTTTTTAAAAATATTTTAAACAACAGTGTTATTGTCATGGAGAACGTAAGCTACCACATCCGTCTGCTACACAAAGCACCAGCTTCATCAAGTTCAAAAACTGAAATCCAGGAATATTTGTTAGAAAATGATATTTATTTTGAATTCAGTTACAAAAAAACGCAACTTATGGAAGTCCTAAATTCATATGCAAATAAAAAACAATATGTATGTGATAATTTGGCTTAACAGACTGGGCATTTACGGCTTCCTCCGTATCAATGGATGTTTAACCCCATAGAGCATTTGTGGAACCAAGAAAAATCAAACATCAGAGCAGAAAATGTTACACCTATTTTGAGTCCCAGTGTCATAAATTTGATAAAAAATGTAATTACTAACATACCAGTTGAGAGCTGGAAAAATTTACTACAGCACATTATAAAAATTGAGGACTCTTACATTTCAATCCAAAACAACATAAATCATATTGTAATTAATCTCAATGATGACTCTGATAGTGAAACAGAATTAGATTTAGATATTTAGATTAAAAATGTAATTATGTATAGATAATGCAGTTATAAATTTATTAAAACTTTGCATATATTTAATTTGTCAATGTAATTTTAAGATTATACTTACCTAAATAAACAATAAATTAGAAATCTTTATATTATTGAAGTCCGTCCCTAATCTTCTGTCCTTTATTACCTACCGATCCGCAGTTTTATTGCTGTCGGCAGGTATAATCCATAAATAAAGGCAAGAGCTAACACGGTATACTTTGAGACAGACTATACTAGGGTACCGTGGGTTTTTTGATGTTTAACCCATTTTATTCTGCCTTTGCGACAACGTTGCCAAAGCACTGACACATGCAGTTATTTCATTTCACACCACGACAAAGAAGACTCTGTTCATCATGTTACCGAGCAGACGAGTACTGCCAGAACAAATTAATCTATCATTTGTTGCATTACATTATGTATAGTCCAGAAAGAAGCTGAAAAATTGCAAAACCTGGCAATTTTTTCAAATTCATAGATTTGCACAAAATTTGGGATCATTGCTTAACTTACCCTAATCTTCAAAATTTATATTATGCCGATGGACGCTCTTTATTTTTTAGGGGTGAAAACTACCCTTTATTGCCAAAACCTATAAAACTATACATTAAAGCTTAAGTTGAGTAAAATTAGACTCAAATAAGTTGAAGAAAAGTAGTATTTTGTTTTTTAAAACATTATTCGAAATATTTGAACCCTTAATAATCAACCCTTATTATAATTAAAAAAATATATTTACCCTAAAAAATTAATATGTTATCACAGTGATTTGCATTTGGGCTTAAGCTTAACTTACCATCCTCTTCAAATTTTCACTATGCCTCCAAAAATTTTATATTAAAGCTTAAGTCACATAAAATTAGGCTCATTTAAATTAAAACTGAGTAATTAATTATTTGAAACATTATTTAATATATTTCAACCCTTGAAAATCAACCCTTTATGATATAATTAAAAAACAGAAATTTTTTAAAGGAAAATCTACAATTTTGTACTTCAACAAAATTTTACGTCTCTTTCTCTTTAAGACCAATTTTTTTAAAAAAGGCACTTTAAACCGGTGAACTTCCTGAGCATATTACAAGTACATACATAAAGTAAATTGTAAAGTGACAAAGATTATTTTTAATTGGGGTGGCAATTAGGGTGATTTTCACGTTTTTTTCATAAAAAAATTAGGATCAACTTTATTTTGGCCATTACTCGCTTAATTTTAGTGCTAGAGACTTTTGTATATAGCAAAAATGAAGGTTTTCAAGTACTACAAAGAAGGTTTTTATGACCTTTCCCGAAAAATGCATCGTTTTTTGTTATATTACGATGAAACTTTTAATGTTGGCATTTAACGAATAAAACCAACCTTCAACAGGCTATAACTCCGTTTGTATTGGGTCTATGGACATCACAAACCCACGTTCTTGTTGTTTTTAACAAGCAACATTTTTGGTGCTTACTTTTCTGAATTATTTTCGAAAACCGTCTGAAAACGTGTTTTTTTTTGTGAAAAATCAACATTTTTAATTGCGAATAACTCAATATAATGCAATTTGAAAAAAAAATTATAAAACAAAGTTGCTTAGAATCTATCCATTTCCGAACTTATTTTTCATAGAAAATTTTCCACCCGCAAGAAGGGGACGACATTCACCCCAAGGGCACCACGGCACGATGACAACTTTGAATTGAGGTAGTAGAGTCTAAATCCAAATTTTCATGCAAATCGCAGGTACTGTTTGGGATAATCCGGAAGGAACTGGTCATTGACTGGACTAATAGAGATAATGGTCTATTCACACACATAAGTGAGTCTCAGTTACGTCGTGAAGTTGTACCACCTCGAGAAAAATATTGTTGGTTAACTTGAAAATAGACACGTTGATATGTCAGGCACAGTCACGTATGTCGTGCATTAATCTTGTTTCAGAATCCGTTCCGTTCTAACGTATATTCGTTGCCAATAATATTTTTCAGTTTTGACTGAGCATCAGACAAGTGATTTTGATAATAACGAAATGCATTCAATAACACTAAAAACACTAGGTTTGCTAGATACATTTTGGTTGTTTCAATTATTGCAGCTTCGTTAAATTTTCTTTTTTTTTCCAGTGGGTTTCTTTATGAATAATTTTTGCTTTCGAACATTGTATGCGGTGTTGTTTTGACCATGCGTGTTCGGTGTTACAGTTCAAAAATTGAACTATAACAATTTTCTATTTAAAGTACTTTTTGCATAAATACCTTAAATGAGGAAAGCAGGGCTATAGTCTGAAATGTTGTTTATAACTAGCGGAATGTTTTTTGTTTGATTATTAACCTTTCTTTATTTTCAGGGGTCGCTGACATGTTGGTGGTTGTTTTTGTAACCGTGTGGAGTATTTTACATTATTTTTCCTTTGAATTATGTACATCCATAACTCTTTGTTTTGTTTTTGTAATCTTGAAGTTTGAAATTTTAAGGTGAACAGCTGTTTTTTTTTTTCTTCTTTTTCTTTTTGGCTAAAATGACTGGCAAAATGCTGTAGTAGCAGCGCCGCTTGTAGTCTCGAAGTCGAGTGATTCCTAAATCTTTCTTTTAGAAAGTTCTGATAGAAACCGGTTAAATCTGGATTTCGGGATTATATTTTGCGAGGCTGAACGTGTGCGTTGTTTGTTAGTAATGCCTGGGTAGTTCCTGGTGGCTTAGAGCCAACCCTTAGCAACGAGCCAGCTGATAGGATCGTGTGTGAGTTGGTAGAATTGTAGCAAGAAGGGGTTGGTACTGCCAAGGCCGACTTTGACAGGTAACGCTGCTCGTGGAAAATTAGCTTGGGGAAGTTATCTCTCTCCTGCTGACCACCAAAGAGACAGCTCACGTGAAGGCAATGTTCTAAAAGTTGATTTTCAACCATTTTCTTGGGGATTGTTGAATAAATGCCTAAGTAAATTTCCCGTGGAATGAAAAATTGTGAATTCCTCATTTCACTATACACGCCCGCTCCAGTTTCCTGCTCGGTTTTGGAACCATCCGTATACCAGATAATGTCTCCAACCGTGCCGGGGGATCGGGTTGCTGCCACTCACTTCGATCTGGAATTTTCACCGGAATCATCTGGTCTGTTCTCTCGTCCAGGATGTTGCCGCCAACCTGACTTTTATGTTGTTGTGTCCCAAACCTAGCGTAGCTCATTCTTGCCCCCTCCCATCATATAAGGGTAAATGGTGAAAGGTCTAAGAGACACTACATGGCTGCTGTTGGGGTTGTTTTAATTGCTCCTGTTATAGCTAAGCAAGCAAGTCTTTGTACCTTGGCCAGTTCTGTAACAGCAGTTCTTTGTCGAATTTTTGTCCACCATACCAGTGATGCGTATGTTATCATAGACCTTACCACCATGGTGTATAACCAATAAACCATGTCTGGTTTAAGGCCCCATGTTTTACCATGAGCGCGTCTGATTAACATAAGAGTCATCTCCGCTTTCTTTCTTATTTTCTGAAGATGTTGGTTCCAGGTAAGTTTAGAGTCTAGGACCTAGGATGACACCCAAATATTTTACCTCTATCACAATCTTGATTGTTTTACTTTGTAGAGTCAGGGGTCCTAAGACCTCTAGATTTTTCCTTTTGGTGAAGGTAACTATGGCTGATTTAGAAGGGGTTATGTTTAGTCCCTCCTTTCTCGTCCATCTGGTAACTGCGTTTAGGGCCTGTTGCATTTTATCCCTAACAGTGTTGTTAAATTTTCCTTGGGCCATAACGATGAGATCGTCTGCGTATCCCAATGTTTGGTGCCCTTCAAGTTGAAAGACATTTAGCAGGTCGTCCATGACAAGGTTCCATAGCAGTGGGGACAGAACTCCCCCTTGCGGACATCCTCGATTAACCCGAGCTACAAGAGTTTCTTCAAGAATTGAAGTATATACTGATCTGCTTCCATGCATGCATGCAGTCTATCCACCTGCAGCTTGTTGCGTCGATCCCTCTGCGCCTTGATGCGTTTGAGATAGATGTAAGGGACATGTTGTCAAACGCTCCTTATATATCTAGGAAGGTACACATTAGTACCTTCTTGGCCTTTCTACAAGCTCATGTAATGCTGTTTCTGTGGACTTACCTGCTGTGTATGCATGTATGTCCTTATGTAGAGGTCTGTTCGTAAATGCATTCTCCCTGATTTGCCTATCCAGCAACTTCTCTAGAGTCTTTAGCACGAATGACATCAGACTTATTGGTCTTAACGCTTTTGCCCCATCCTGTCCGGTTTGCCCAGGTTTGGGGATGAATGCTACTCTGATTAGTCTCCAGGTTATTGGTATACCTGTTACTGCATTACGTCTAGTAGAATGTTTAGTCATTTTATTTATTAATTAAAAATAAATAATGTAAATTATTTAGGCAAATAAAAACTAATAGACTTCTAAGGCGCTGCAGCTCTTTTTAATTTGGGGTCTCAGTCATCCCTGAAGTTGGTCTTTCAAAGTTTTATGTTACTGCAGTACCCACCTATAAACAGAGACAAAACTGATACGGTACTAAGTCGTCACTAATGTGTTTTAATAGACCATAGGTCTTAAATGACGGATCTGTAGATTAGAATAGATTTTGCAGTTGACCACTTGTTAGCGGTCAAATAACTCCGCGATTGACACGACTGTTTACAACAATCAGTAATTTAATAGTTGCTTACCTGCTTGATAATCATACAGAGCCTTTGCTTTATAGCCATCTTTCGCTAGTCCAAAAAAATATATTCATCTACAAAAATCTTGTTCTAACATCTGGACAGTCTGTTCAACGAAAGGCGCCGGGTTTGACTTCTCGGTGACGGTTTCGATTTGGGTGGGCGAGCTGGGAGTTTCAGAGGTCTTAGATGTGTTGTTCGGATCTTTGGGAGACCTGCATTGAAAATGTACATAATTAAATAAATAAATGACGTGCATAGACCTAAAAGATCTGCAACGGGTCCAAAACATATCCTAGCTCACTGTCAAGTACGCGTTTTGCATGAATAACACACCCGCACAAAAAAGAAAAGTAGTTAATATATACTTTACATTCGATATACGTAATCCGAATCCTATATATTTTTCCTTCTTCTAATCCGGGGTCAAAATTCAGTTGTCACAGAAACTTCCTAAAAAAAATCACAAAGAAATAGCGGCAAACATATCAAAAATTTGTTTTTTAATTTCTAAATGTATATACATAATTATTTCGAATTTGCAAATCTGACCCCGAACCGGATCGGATTTTCCCAAAACCGCCGAATCTGGCTTAAATTGCAAGATTTTTGGATATTTAGACCATCATATTGGACCTGTCATCTTGAATTTTGCAAATCTGAGTTCGGATTCGTGACCAGCGACTCCCAAAAAATCCTTAAAATAACAATATTTGACGTTGATTTTGAGATTATAAAAAAACGTCACGTGTCACATCAATTCTGAGGGTCGATTTTCATTTTACATGGTCTTTTTTTTATTGACTATACATTTGGAAATTTAAAAACAAAGGGTGTAGCTGAGTAAGTATGGTGAAACGGCCCCAATGGCTATTGTAAAAAGTAGTGAGTTTTAATATCAGCACACTCTAAAAACATCATACATACTATTTTTGGCATATAGTCTCAAAGGGTTTTGAAGATAACGCGCAAAGTTTATAATTTTTCAAATTGATTTTTCTCTAAAAATGAAAAGTAAACGTCGTCTTCAGAAGTTTTACGACAAATCCTGCTAATATTAGTCCAATTTCTTTACTCGGGGTTTTTGTGGTCGCTGAAAACGAATATGACATTGACAAGGGCCTGCAAAGCCCGGTGCGCCTAATCAAATGTGGATGCAAAAAAACATGGGTTGATTGCGATTTAGCTTGCAAAAATTTTGCTGGCACAGACTGCACAAACATTGACTTTTATAGTAGAAAAGAAATATTTCCCCGAAATAGAAGTGGAGAATAAAAAGAAAAAAAAAAGAAGGCAGTGAAAATGATAATAAACTATTTTTTTATATGTACTACACTTTAAAAAATTGTAGTTTTTATACTAAAATATTACCAAAAACAATATTATAAATAAATACCATAAGAAAAAAATTATAATTTTTTTTTTTTAAAGAAATTATAAAATTCCGGAAACGACATTGATACCAACCCATTTGGGCCGGACCTCAACATGATCTGGCACCGGGTACCGAATACCACGTTAACACGATCCTTAGCGCGCACCGGTACCCCCAGGCCCTGTCATGTTATATTCGTGGGTTTAGGACCACATCCCACCGAGTAACAAATTGGGGTGATTTTGGGAGGAACTGTCGTAAAACTCCAGAAGACTACGTTTACACCATCCATAGCGCGCACCGGGTACTCTGCAGGCCCTTGTCAATGTCATATTTGTGTTAAGCGACCACAAAATCCCCCCAAGCAACAAAATTGGGCTACTATTAGAAGGAAATGTCTTAAAACTCCAGAAGACCGCGTTTACACCATCCTTAGCGCGCACCAGGTACTCCGCAGGTCCTTGTCAATGTCATATTTGTGTTTAGCGACCACAAAATCCCCCCAAATAACAAAATTGGGCTACTATTAGGAGGAAATGTCGTAAAACTCCAGAAGACTACGTTTACACCATCCATAGCGCGCACCGGGTACTCTGCAAGCCCTTGTCAATGTCATATTTGTGTTCAACGACCACAAAATCCCCCCAAGTAACAAAATTGGGCTACTATTAGGAGGAAATGTCGTAAAACTCCAGAAGACCGCGTTTACACCATCCTTAGCGCGCACCAGGTACTCTGCAGGCCCTTGTCAATGTCATATTTGTGTTTGGCGACCACAAAAACCCCTACAACAAAAAATTTGGGGTACTATTAGAGGAAATGTCGTAAAACTTCAGAAGACCGCGTTTTCACCATCCAGCACCCAAATTTCCCCAGGTCCTTGTCAATGTCATATTTGTATTAATTCACCAGGAAACCCCTGAATAAAGTAATTGGGCTGAGATTAGAGGATTTGTCGTAAAACTTCAAAGATGACGTTTACACCATACTTGGCGGCACCAGGTACTTGCAGGCCCGCCAATGTATATTCGGGTTTAGCGAGTCGAAACCCCCTGAGTAACAAATTCAGGGGTTTTTCCGTCTCATTATTTTCCTTTATATACATTTTTTAAAGGGAAAAAAATTTAAATGCATTTCAAAAATGAATTTTTTTAATGCACAAATACAGTTTTTCATTTTCCATTAATTAAATTTGTTTACAAAGTTTGTAGGTGTTTATACGATTCGAATGCAAACCGCATTCAAATCCATCTTACTGCACAAAAAATCCCTCGTGCATTACTCGACTAACGCCTTTTTTTATAAAAACATGTAATTGAACATGATATTTTAAAAATCAAATCATGGTGTAACTCTAACTTGCTTTCTTTTAAAATAACTAAAACTAATACCTTAACATTCAAATGTGTACTCAATAAAATAATTTTTAATGATAAATTTCTAAAAAATTATGTTGAAGTTAAACTGAATTTCAAAGAACATACAGAAAAATTATGTAGTAAACTTGCATCTAATTATTATGCTGCATTTCTTTAAAAGTGTTAGACAATGTTATGGTTTCAATAAAACTAAAATCTTGGACTTTCATTGTCTTTATTAGTGATGAGCAAAGCAAGACCAAGACCAAGACCGGGCTAATCTTGGTCTTGGTTTTGCAAGTCTGGACTTGGTCTTGCAAGCCCAAAGAAGGTCTTGGTCTTGGTCTTGCTGCAAGAGTCTTGCTGGTTTTGCTTTTTTTGGTAGTAATAATTTAAAGTAAGTAATCTTAAAAAAAAATAAATATTTTTTTAATACTTACAAATAAACAAAGAGGGAGACTCCTATTTTGTTTAAAATTTTAAAGATCCCAAATTTTTAAACCCTTTTTACATGTACATTTAAATTATTTGATTAAAAATGATATTTTATATGTGGGGGTTTATTTATTTATGCGCTTCATTTTAGTGATAAGAAATATTCAAATTTTCTTTGAAGAAGCATATAAAATTACAATACTAAGTATTTAGAGAACAAAAACTTCTAATTTCAACCAGATGTGAAATTTCCATGAAAATGATTCTGATATGTAAACATTGGTTTCCCAAATTAAAAAAAGGTATTTAGGAAGCTTTTCAGTTCAAATAAACTTTTTATGCAAATTGGTCAAACATTTGCCGTACAAAGTTTGTACAACTCAGACGGAAAGAAGTACAAAACTTTATAAACATTCTGCATATAAGGTGGTTTTTTAGTGCGACAAAGATCGATATATCCGAAACCGTTCAAAAGCAAAAACTGAATATAAAAAAACTATAGAAAAAAGGAGTAAAATTTAAAATAATTTTTATTTCAGAATTTTCCAAAAAATGACTACCACTCAAAAACTTCCTTATTTCTAGATTTTAACCAAAAAGAGAAAAATTATAGCAAAATTCATTTAAAAAATCGCTTCCTTGGAAATTATGCTGGAAATTCTTGAACTGTCATATAGGTACAATGTCGACATAGATTTTTTTATATATCATTTTGGTTTTGACAAAAAGGGAGGTCATCAGGCATTGTTTTGATTTTTCCGTCTAACCCGGGAAGTGAAATTTAAAATCCATTTATATAAAAAGTATTCCTATATAAAATGACAAATATTTTTTATTAAACCATCACTTTTAATTTATATCTTTAGTTTAAAGGGAGCATCCAATGATGCCACTTTTACAGTGTGGCACAAAAATAATGTTTTCCTGTATTTTGGAAATTTTTGATCCAGTAAGTGGCATCACTAGATACCTAATTAAAAAAAAAAACATTAGGGAAAAGGTAAGTAATTTTCAGCTTCTATAACTTTTGTACCTTGGTTTTTCTGTGTCAAACGGTTTTGGGGTATCGAGCTTTGTCGGACCATTAGTCACAATCTTATTATTTTCGGGAAAAATGTTACTGAATCTACTAGTTATCGTTTTTAGATAATTTTATTAAAAAACGAATTGATCATTTAATTTATTTTTTAAAAACCTGTTACTCCCAAAAAAAATTTGCCTTTTTAGGCAGTTCTCACAATTTTTTTGTCATGTCTGTATGAAATACTCTATATATTGAATATCAAAAATGAATATTATAATTTAAAAAGTAAAAAAGTGCAAGAGTCTTGCAGGTCGGTCTTGGTCTTGCGTAGTCTTGCACCCTTGGTCTTGGTCTTGCATACCCCGGTCTTGGGCTTGGTCTTGGTCTTGCTGCAAGACCAAGATCAAGACCGCGAGATTAAGATCGGTCCTGCCATCACTAGTCTTTATTTCATTAATTTATACACAACGTCGGTTGGCATGTATCTCCAACCGTTTTCAAGTGATAACTAAACATTCTTAAAAACTGAATATTTCTGTTGTTTGCAATTATTACAGCTTCTTTAAATTTTTTTTTCCGGGGTTTCTATTTTATACACAAAAGTTTCGGTTGGGGATGTATTCCAAATGTTTTCAAGGGTAACTAAAAATATTCTCTGGGGTAATATTTTTAGTTGTTATTAAGTTTTTAAATTTTCTTTTTTTTTCCCGTGGTTTTTTATGAATAATTTGCTTAGCCCCATTATATGGGGGTTTTTAAACCCTGCGGGTTGGGAATCCCAGCAAAATCTGTATCTACCAAATTCTGAATGGTGAAGTATACATCGGGGAAACAAAAAGACCACTAGAAATTAGAGTTAAAAAATACAAAAATATACGGAACGAGGTGAAACGTCGAAATCAGGGATTGCCGAAACGACGCATGGTCAAAAAAAAACACCGTATACAATGGTCGGAAGCGAAAATTATTCATAAAGAAACCTACTGGGAAAAAAATTTAAGAAGCTGTAATAATTGCAAACTAAAAATGTATTTAGCAAACCTAGTGTAGACATTCCGGGAAAATTTCCTTTCTGAACCGTGACAAGTCCGTCAAGCTTGTAAAAAGGATAGTATATAAGGTCGTAGCTTTTAAAAATAGTTTTAGTAATCACTTGAAACGGGTTGGGGATACATCACTAACCGAACGTTGTGTATCAATTAACAAATAGAGACAATGAAAGTCCAATATTTTAGGGGAATTGTAATTGTTATGCTATTAGAGTACTCTGTCATAAATTAGAAGACATTTCCTTTGAAATATATTTATTTTTACCTGTTAATGACAATTTTTTTCCATATTATAAAAAAAATGTCAATAAAAATTGAAAAAAGTCAAATCACGTTATTTAATTTCTAAATATATTTAGCTAAAATAAGTTTCCACAGGGGGAAATCATAAAATAAAAAACAATAACACTTTTCTTTCTTACTCTAAAATTTTTCCTTTTTTTTAGAGGATGGTTTTATTGTCTTTCCTTGTTTGTGTGGATTGGCTATTTTATATCATCGGTCTATGATAAATGGATGAACAGTCCAGTGATGATCGTTTTGGGCCCAAAAACCCAATATACGAAATACCTTTTCCTGCTGTCACAATTTGTCCTGTGGAAATCATCGATCCTTATCCAATCCCCGGGGGATTTGGAATAGAATCGGGAGCGAAGATGTTTCATTTAAAGAGTAAGTATAGTCAATTACAGGTAAAATACAGGGTGGGCTATGGAGGTAAGCGGCTGTATCTCAGGACCTGTACATCACAACAAGGGAAATTTTTTTTATTATTATAAAAGTGGCCATGGGAAAATTCTGGAAATTATTTTCAAGTTCCGTATTTCCCCGCTAGGGGGCGTAACTAAAAATTAAAAAAGGGAAAAACGTATTTTTTCCCCAAAAACCCATATATTAGCCAAATTTTTTTTTGATAATTTTAAAAACCCAAAAATTCTCTATTATTTTGGATTAAGGCTCATTGGCAGACCGATAGTAGGGGTGGGGAAAGCTTTTAAAATTTAATATTAAATGGTGTAAATTTTAAACCCCCATTCGATTTCAGCAAATTAAAATTGTTTGCAAGATAAATAAGGCTGTTTTTTTCCGTTTCCTTATCGCCTAAAATTCCCAAAAAGAGCTGAGGGCGCAATTAATAATTCCAGTTTTTTTTTTACAAAAATTTAAAAATATTGTGAAAACCCGACGATGATATCTTCTCGTTTTAAACTTATAGCGAATTAAATTTTTTTTTTACGCAGAGTAAACTTATTCCGCCATCTAGCGTTCGGCCCTAGAATGTCAAAAACGTATAGTAGGCGGAAAAAACAAAAGAAATTTTCAAATAATTTTTTTTGAAACGTCAAGTATTTATTAGGTGTTTTAATTCTTGTAATTTTGGGTATCTAAATTTTTTTTGCCGTTTTTTTTTAAAAAATGCCTCTTACAAATGATGAAGCTGTTGATATGATTTAGAAGGCGTCGCACACTGGAAGAACGGAAGAAAACATTATTAATGTTTGGGCCTACGTGAATTTAAAAACATATTGGAAATCGGGCACTTTAGATTTGGGAATAACTCGAACCACTTTCGAAATATACTAAAAGACCACAAGTAAGTAATTGCATTAGCGCACCTTTTAAAAAATTTTTTAATATAATTTACCTTTGAATATAATGGCATTTTTTTTTTTTTTAAAGGCTACACCCCTCCCATATAATCCACCCAAGCCTTAAACGAACGATTTTGAGCGCAGAATTTTTTTGTCAATGGATGCTGATGATTCCAAAAAGGTTTTTTTTTTTGGACCGATGAAGCATTATTGGTCGGTGAAAATCCCCACTGGATCGAGAAATCCCGCAAAGGCGGGTGTAAAATTGGGGGGGCAATTTGGCGAAAATTTTCCTTTTTTTGCAATTAACCTAAAATTTTTTTTTTTTTAAAAATGTTTGTTTTAAAAATTTTTAAGGGGGGGACCCTTTTTTTGGGGGGTTCCCGATTTTTGTTTTGGGGGGGAAAAAATTTAAAAATTTTTTTAAGGGGCTGGAGGAAAAGGGAAATCATTTCCCTTTCCCCAGTTACCAAAAATGTCGACTTTTACTTTGGGGTTTTTAAAAGGGAAATTTTTACCAAATAAAAACAGACAAATGGAAAACAAAAACCGGAGGATTAAAATTACCTGGAAAAGGCCCTTTTAACCAAAAAAAATTAACTTTTTTAAATTATCAGTTTAAAATCATCAGGATTGACCTTAGTTTGGGGTTTTAAAAAGGCCTTTTCAGGACATTATTTAAAAATTAAAAGAAAACGTTAAAAAAATTTCCTAAAAAAACAAAATCCTTTTTTTGCTTTTTTTAAAAAATTCATTTTTCCCCAACAGGTGATTTTTTAACACTTAATCAAATTAAAAATGAAATTCATTCTACAACCAAGGCTACTGTTTTTACTTAGCGAAAAAAAATTAAATTGTTTAAAATTTAAAGGAAAAAATCGGGGTTTTAATATTTTTCAAAATCACTTTTTTTTAAAGATGGAAAAAAATTCTTTTGAAAATTTTTTAAAAATTTAAAAAATGGAATTTTTGGAATTTGGCCCTTTCCTTTAAATTTTAGCTAAGGAGCGGAATTTTAAAAAAGCCATTTTCCTTAAAAAAAATTTTAAGCTGAAAAGTGTGGTTTAAAAAATTTCAATTTTAAATTAATTTAAAGGTTTACCCTTCATTCTTGAAAAGCTTAAAAAAATTAAAATTTTTATTTCTAAAAGATTACAAAATTAGAATTAAAAGGGTTTTTTTGGAAAAAAAAGTTTTCCCTTTTTAAAAATTTTTTTCCCCTCTGGGGGAAAAAAAAACTTAAAAAAAGAATTTTTTGGATTTTTAAAATAAAAAAAATCCCTTTTGTAGAGAAGGTCCCAAAACAGGTTATGTTTATAATTAAAATATTTCATTTTTAAATTTTTTCAAAATTTTTTATTTTAAAATATTTTTTAAACTTTTTAAAAAAATTTTTTTTCCTTTCGAAAAAAAAAAAATTTAAAAAACAAAATATTTTTTTTCCAATTAAAAAAATAAAATTTTTTTTTTTAAAAAATTTCACTTATGAAAAAATATATCGTTTTCCGCGTTTTAAAACCCGTATAAAGTAGTGGGGAAGTATGACACAGCGGCGGCTGGTTCAGACTGGCGGTCAGGGCGAAAATAATTCCCGATTCCCGCCGCGTCAAACATCCGTAAGGAATATATGGGGCAAATTAGAGCGACTTAAACCGGGTGTCGGGCAATTGGCAACGAAAAATTCATGAAAATATTTTCTATAGTTTTGTGACGGATTCATGTTTCAGTTTGTTTTATTTGGGTTACTTGCCTTTCTACTTTTTGGAAAATGGGACCCTCTTGGTCCAGGTCCCGGGGTATACAGGCTGACACTGTCCAGCCCTATTGACCCCTATAAACTTGCAGATCGCCTGCAACAAAAAAAAAAAAGAAAACCTCCCAAAAAAACCCAAAAAATCACAAATGTTAGTCTACGTTTCGGTGGCAAGTCGGCCACCGTTGTCAAGACAGAAATTAAAACAAAAAATTAAACTAAATTTTAAGGAATTGTTGGTCTAAAAACTTAGGAAATTCTGATAGCTTTTTTAACTTTTAATGACGTTTTGTCATAAGTGACATTAGGTTATTGGACTGGTGTATGTAAAGTATTCAAAATAAAGACCAGAAAGGTGGGTGATATGGTCAGTTAATTGATTTTAAGATTACCTGAATTTACTTCAGCATCAAGCATAGGTAACCATGTATTATTTATATTTCACAAGGGATCTTATAAATGACATTTATAAGATCCCTTGTGTTTTAATAATTTTTATATAGGTGAAACTTCAAACCATTAGCCAAAGCATAAAAGAACATAGAACATATATTAGAAACACAGAATTCCACAAATCAAAAATCTGTCAACACGATTGATAATAACCACATAATAAACTGGAATGCTTCTAATTTTAGCAAAGGAAACATGTTTAAAAAAACGTAATATAAAGGAAAGTGCATTTATTTTATTAAATAAAGACAGATGTGTAGCACCCAATATTGTTAGTTTAAATAACACAAGGTTCCCTATGTTGATGCTGAAGTAAATTCAGGTAAATTTAAAAAACAATCAACACACCATACCCCCCACCCATCTGGTCTTTATTTTAAAACTATACATACACCAGTCCAATAACCTATGTCACTTATGACAAAACGTCATTAAAAGTAAAAAAGGTATCAATATTTCCTAAGTTTTTAGACCAAAAATTTCTGAAAATTTAGTTTAATTTTTGTTTTAATTTCTGTTTTGACAACGGTGGCCGACTTGCACCGAAACGTAGACTAAAATTTTTAATTTTTGGGTTTTTTGAGGGGTTTCTTCTTTTTGTTGCAGGCGATCTGCAAATTCATTTGGGTCAATAGGGCTGGACAAAGCCCGTATCCCCGGACCCGGACCAAGAGGGTCCCATTTTCCAAAAAGAGAAAGGGGGTAACCCAAATAAAACAAATGAAAATTCATGAAATTAAAATTTGGTTTTTTATTATTTTTTGATTCATTATTTACTACAAAAATATTTTTTTATTTATTGGTTATTTACATTGTTTCGCGGAACAGCCCTTTCGCCCTCATGGATCAACCGCGACTGATTACACTGGAAACGCGATGATTAATTTGCATTTTCTCATTTGTTAGTTCTACGTCCCTTTTTTAAAATATTATTATTTTTTTTTTAAAAAAATATCCTTATTTATAATTACATATATATTTAGATATAAACAACTGTCATACATCACAGAGTTATGCGAAGGATATGAAATGACAAATAATGTTATTCATGCAATGGACAAAAATTTTACTCT
The DNA here is from genome assembly GCA_019359885.1 of Listronotus oregonensis. Lineage (NCBI taxonomy): Eukaryota > Metazoa > Arthropoda > Insecta > Coleoptera > Curculionidae > Listronotus > Listronotus oregonensis. The sequence continues at coordinate 123,765 of JAHBCN010003358.1, read as the reverse complement.
TTCAATGTTTCATTAATCTTTAATTTTAGATAAACCTCTATGAGTTTCTAATAAATTAAGTATTTTATTAACCATATAAAAATTCTAATTTGTGGGAAAAATATATATATATATATATATATATATATATATATATATATATATATATATATAATATATATATATATATATATATATATATATTTTAAAATAAATATTAAATTTTAAATAAATATTTTTAATTATTTTAGAAAAAAATGCTATTTGGGTTTATTGGGTTTTCACCCCAAAAAGAAAATTTTAGGGGCCCCCCAACTTTTAAAATAAACTGCTTAAAAACTTCTGCAACGTGGATTTATTATGCACCCTGTACTCTAAAAACAATAAAAAAACACCATATCGTTTATCAGTGACAATTTAGATCATTAATTTAATGTCATTGCCAAAACTGAACAATTTTATGGGGGTTTCAAAAAAATCCTCCATTTTTTTTAGTTTACATAAATTTCCCAAAACATGCACTCCGTTGCAAGACAATAAAACAAAATTTTTCTACATTTAGAATCAATTTATGACGAAAATATAGGATTTAATCAAATGTAAATATTCCTCCATTTGCCAACAATAACCCAAAGATTATAAAAAATCATTTCTTTTTGGTATCGATATTCTGGCACATTCAGCGGAAAAGCATTCCAGCTGGCTAAATTTTCATATTTTTTTTTTGGTATAAAACTTAGTTTTTTTAAAAGTCCCCCTAGAAAAAAAACCCGGGGGAAAAATCCCGGGGACCCGGCTGGCCAAAATTTGCGGGGGGGGCCCCGATGTGTTTTTAAAAGCGTTGTTCAAGTACCGGAACAACCATTTAATAACGACAACAAATCGATTTGTTTTTGTTACTCCCGTACGGCAATTTTGAAGTTGGGGTTGTTTTTAAAAAAAAATGCTGTCATAAAAAATTTTGTAAAAAAAACCCCTGTCGTGTTTGTCCTCTCCATCATCTCAAAAAAAATTTCTGTCGTCTATTTGTCTCCGTCTCTTAATTCTTGGTGTCTTTCGTACTTGTAAGCGTGGG
>JAHBCN010003358.1:76095-122694 GCA_019359885.1 Listronotus oregonensis | reverse complement strand
TCCCAAAAACCCTTTTCCCCCCCGGCCCCCCTTTTCGGGATACAGCAAAAGGAGGCCCGAAAATTTTTTTTGTTTAAAAACTTTAAATACAAGGCGTAATTTAATATATGGTTCTAGATAATCTTTTTAAAAATGAACCCTTTAAAATCATATTTGGCTTATTTGTTTGCCGGGGGACTATTGACCAAAAATTTTTTATCCCCTGTAAAAAAGGGCTCAAAATATTATTTTTAGATATTTTAACCCTTTTAAAAAAAAAAAAAAGGTACTCTTATTGACATCGATAAAATAAACTGTTTGAAATAAAAATCATGGTTGGTTTTTTTTTTAATTTACTTTTTCTAATTTAAATTTAAAATCTTTTTTGGCCTTTTTTAAAAAGAAAATTATTGAAGTATTCCTAAAGTTTAATTTTTGAATAAAAAATTTTAAAAAAAAAAAATTTTTTTCCTTAAAATTTAGATTTTTAAATTTTTGGATAAATTATTTCGGGTTTTTATGTACCACATTTTTTTATTTCCACCATTTGCGTTCGTACAGAATTTGACCTGCCTATTTTGAAAATAAAAAAAATGGGGCCCACAAAAAATGCTTCTTGATACATAGTACATGTATGCAAATATTAAAAATCAAAGTGGTAAAAATTTAATTTTTTTTAGTTAGTTCAAAAAATTTTAAAATAAATTATTTTTTTGAAAATTTTACCACCCTGTATCTCAGAAGTTAAGGCGTTTAGGACATAGTATATAAAGTTTTTTTTCTTAAAAGGACCCAAAATTGATTCCCCTAATATTAACGTACAATTAGAAAACACACTGTAAAATTTTAAAAAAATTACCAAATTTATATATTTTATTTCTCGTAAACAGTTGATTTTATCGATGTGAAAAAAAAGAACCTTTTTTTAGTTTAAGGTTAAAGCTATCCAAAAATAATATTGTTGAGCCTTTTATACGGGGTTTAAAAAAAATTTTATTGTGTCAAAGCTAGTCCGTCCCTGGCAAACTAAATAAGCCAAATATGATTTAATGGGTTATTTTAAGAAGACTTATCTAGTAACTATCATATTAAAAAAATTAAATTTTCGCCTTGTATTTTAAAAAATTATTTAAACAAAAACGATTTTCAGGGGCGTCCGTTATGCACCTGTATCTCCGTAGGGAGGCTCATAGGAAAAAGGTTTATGGGAACTTGTCATAATATTTTAGGTTTTATTAGATTCCCCAGAGATTGCCCACATACGGGACACCTTTTATTTTCATGTTTTTTGTTACTATTATTGCAAGAACTCTTCCAAAATATAAAAGTGTAATTTAAAAAAAAAAACCTTAAATATTTTTATTTTGGAGAAAAGGCAAAACATTTTTCCTTTAAATTGATATTTTCAGAAAACAAAATAAATTACAAAACATATAATTTCATAGTTTTAGCTTTTTTTTAATCGATTTTTTTAAATTACCTTTTTATTAATGTATTAAAAAAACAATATTTTTTTACATTTTATTGGAAATATTCAATATATTTTTTTTAAAAAAATTTCTATTATATAAATTGTAACAATGCTTAAACATCTTTCTATAAAATTAAAATAATACTTTGAAAAAATAAGCAAAAGCTATTATCGACTTACATCTAAAAATTTGTTGGAATAAAAACTAAATATAGAAATTTATAAAATTTAAAGTTTTCACAGCATAAAAAATACATGAACATTAAAAGCTATGAAGTAAATAATAATGGTCAGACATAAAGGTGTTCATTCACGCTAAAATAAGACAATAAATAAATCAGTCAACCCGTTACTGATGATAACAATTTCAACAGGAACAAGAAAAGGATAATCCGCGTTTTATACCGGATGACAACAAAATCAACAAAAGTTGTATTTTCTTAAATGAAAAATATCACTTTCGTATTTAAAAATAATATATTATACCATAGTCTAGTCGAGAAGTGTGTTTCCTGCGAAAAATACTTAGAAGACTTCGAAAAATATGAGCGACAGTTCATTCGACGCGGAATGGAAATGTGAGAAAGGCGTTTTGAGGATTTTTTCTGCCAATAAAAATTGCAATTGTTATTAAAAAAAACTAAATAAAACAAGCCACTTCGATTTTTGACGAAAACTCAAAAACCATAAGAGATAGCGAAAATTGTATCCCTGAAGAGGAGGAAATTTCCGATAAAAAAGTCCGAACTCCCGGAGTTCTTCGTGGCATCGAACGAATAAGGTTACTTATTCTTTCTTGAGGAATAGCCTTATATTCAGGACGACGACGAACGGCCCTTTGAAATTAATCCCAAAGATGTTCGATGGGGTTGAGTTCGGGGCTACATGAGGGCCATTCCAATCTTCGAAGTCCAACTTCATCCAGATATTCGCTCACTACGTGTGCAACGTGAGGTCTAGCATTATCATGCATTAATGTAAGTAAATTGGTTTCCAATAAAAGGAGCAAATGGAACAACAATTTCTTGGAGGATTTCCTCAATGTAACGGTGGGCGGTTAGAGCTCCATTTTCAATATATACAAGATTGGTAGAAATACCCGCCCAAATTATGTCTAAACCGCCATGATATGAGATTCGTTCTAATATGGTTCAGTCAGCATATCTTTCATTTCTACCTCCGTATACCCGCTCACGACCATCCGGTGACCTTAAACAAACCCTGGATTCATCTGTTTAGTACGTTTCCCCACTGTTTTTCCAGAGTCCAGTCAGAATGCGATTTTGCAAACCTCAATCAGTGTTGTGGATGCCGTGGAAGTAATTGTGTACACATTGTTGACCTTCGTAAATAAAGCTCAGTTTCTGCCAATCTTCTACGTATCGTTCTTTCACTTACATTTACTCGCAAATCATTTCTTAGACACTCAGCAGTAGATTTTCAGCTGCAGTGGTCATTCTCCTTCTGCCAGAGCCTTGCCGCCTAGTAAAATTCCCGTCTGTAAATACCTATTCCAGGCATCTCGAACTGTAGACCGCGAAAATCTTAAAATACGGGCGACGTAATTTTGGTATGGTCAACCTCTATTAAGGCAACATTTTTACCCACGTCTGCTGGAGTTAATACCATATTGACACACAACAAATTATAATATTGTCACTGTCAAACATTCTGTCACAATAATCGCGTCCTTAGCCAAGAGCTTGACATACATTTTCTGAAAATTACATCGTTTTCATAAAAATTTTGAAGCTCTGAGCAGAAATGAGATAATGAAATGAATCAAAAAACAAAATGTTTAGATTACATCAAAGATTACAAGAAACAGTATGTAAACAAAATTATCCATCTCAATTTTCCTACGGGGTGTTTTGAAAATACGACAAAAAACAACAGTTTGATTTACTCCTGTATAATATACCTTAATCAAAAAATGTTACTTTAATAAATAAATTTAAAAAGACCACAATGAATTGATCTACAAACTGATAACAAAATCATGAAAATCGGATTAAAAATAAAAAAGTTATAAAACATTAAACTTGGCCAAAGTTTCAGGGTGGCGGAATTTTGTGCCGGTGACTATATTAATGGCACTCCGTGTATTTAAACCTTATCATGTTGCATAATGCATGATCGTAAGGACATTTTTTATCGCCATTTTCTCGAAAACCAACAAAAATAGGTACGGAATATAATACAGGTTTTATACCAAAAATATTTTGTAGAATTCTAATTTAAAAAAATATAGAGGGAGTTCTATTTAAAATATTAAAATTCAAACCACTTCTGTTTAAACGAAAAGTAATAGGCAGACGTTATTATAAATCCAAAATCGGCATCTGATGTCACAATATATCATCCTAAAATTCATTCTAGAAAAAGAAAAATATATTTACTAAAGTTTCTTCGTATGCAAATACTAGTAATTGTAAAAAAGACAAAATATCATCAAAATAGAAATAATAATAAATACGATGTAATTACATATAAAAAAAAAGTTTAAACTTAAAGTATAATTTTAGGGTGTAATAACTCCTGCGTGTCTGATAAGGCAAAAAAAAGATGCATCTCTAAGCAACATATTTTTTGTATTACACGAAAACAAATAATTGTCTTAAATGAATAATTAAAATATTTTTCTTATATGAAACAATTTTAACAATAATAATATTAATCACCAAAAAGGGCAGTTTTATCTATGTCTGTTTACTATAGTTTACGCTGGAAAAAGAACAGAGATAAAACTGCCCAAAACATTGTGTGAATAATTAAAATAAAGACAGACCAGCACTGTGCTGTCGTCGTCCCATCAACCCTTCCAAGCGAATTACATGTTTCCAACCAACAAGGTTGTGCAAAAAATATATTAAAAAAAAAACAGTAAAAGAATAGTTACTTTGAGTTTGACATTTGATGATGTCAATTTTATAGATGGTAACAAAAAATTATGGAAGTCCGGACCAGACCTACTATTCATTGCGCAAACTTCGCAGGGCCATTTCCCGTATCCCCGCTGCACTGCACGCGTGGACAATTTTGTTCTACAGCATTGGCCTTTCAAAAACCAAGATGGGAAATAGAGGAGGACCAAGAGGTCAGCTCATTGTTTGAGATGCCCTCGGACAGGTCAACCCCTCGTTTCATCTTCAACAGACACTTTCGGATTGTCATACCAGATAGGGAGGACTGGAAAGAAGGCCCTCCAATCAAAGCCGATCATATCTGGTATACAGATGGCTCCAAGACCAACAAGGGAGTAGGAGCTGGCATCTGTGAAGACAAGTCTAGAGAAAAGATAACCTTAAGTCTTGGTCAGCACGCCACGGTTTTCCAAGCGGAAATTGCAGCAATAATGCATTGTGCCGTGCTGATTAAAGAAAAAGGGAGTAAAGGTAAACACATCGTCATTTACTCAGACAGCCAAGCGGCCCTAAAGGCCATCAGTTCTCTAAAAGTTAATTCCAAACTAGTGGGGGACTGTATACAGGCCCTGGAAAAAGTCGGCTTGGCAAACAAACTTACGGTAGCCTGGATACCAGGCCACGAGGGCCACCCAGGTAAAGAAGAGGCCGACGACCTAGCCAAAAGAGGATCAGCCATGGAAATGATAGGCCCTGAGCCATTCTGTGAAATCTCGGCAGGCCTCTTTAAAGCATCTATTAAGAACTGGGTAGACAGAGAGTTTCAAAGCTGGTGGGTACAAACACCAGGACAACGACAGGCAAAGCAGTTCATTAAGACCTGCTCGGCCAAGTTTACCTCGGACCTACGGAGCCACAGTCGTAAGGTCGTAAGGATAACGGTAGGTCAACTAACAGGACATTGCAAACTCAACAAGCACCTGGAAAGAATAGGCCTGGTGGATGATAATCTGTGTAGGTTCTGCCAGGAGGCTGAAGAAACAGCCCTACATGTGTGGTGCCACTGCGAAGCACTATGTAGGCTTAGGTTTACTAGACTGGGTGAGGAAAAGCCAAAACCGGCAAGATATATGGAGTGGCCAGTGTCAAGACTTTGGAGTCTAGTTAACAAAACGGGCCTGGACAAGGTACTCTAAAGAACGCTAGGAGAAACCACAATAAATCTGGTAAGGTTGCAGTGGTGAAGGTCATTTTTGCTATCTCCGCTCAAATAATCTAATCTAATCTAATCTTCATAAACCTTCAAAATTCCTTGAATGGTACTTTAATTGACCAAACCTTTTGGTTCCGTAGGTCTGACAGGGTCCACGATGAGGGATCTAATTAAAAGACACTCATCAGCAGTTCACAAGACGATGGGATGAGACAGTGAATTGTAACTTTTCCAGGGAGTTGCTGAACTATTCTGACAGAGATACAGCTAAACATTACTTGACAGTGCTCAGGACGAACCTTCGTTTAATCACGGGCGTTCTTACTGGACATTGTCAACTGCCACAACAACTTTTTAGAATGGGTATAAATGACACTCCTTTGTGTAAAGACTGTAAACAGGAAGATGAGACGGTGGAGCACATCCTTTGTGACTGCCCTGACTCTCGTCCGCGAGAAGATCTATGCTGGGCGAGTATTGACTTTCCTTGACCGACAGAGGAGATTTCCCTCGGCGATGTCGTCACTTACTTTAAATCAGTGGAATAGGTGACGTACTGAGTAAAAAGTTCCCTTTAGGAGGTGGCACAACGGGCCTACTGAGGCCTAGGTGCTGTGATGTTCATTACCCTTCTCACTTTCAGATTCAGACCCGGTACCCATTTGTCATTCGTCGGTCATAAAAAAAAATCCATAACGTATAAAATAAATCATCGTCCTAAAAGGTAAACTCTAATATCCCGACACGACGACATGTAAGTGGAAAACACAAAGAAAAACAAAGCATATTAAATAGCAAACCGGGGGAAGTCTCGAGGCTCGTCAAGAGAAAAGACGTATAAAAATTAAAAGACAGCTGAAATTTCTGTGGTGCATTTATTTACTGAAGGCTCTGTAATGTAGTATTTATAAAATACTGTTCCGCTGTTAATGCGGCACCGGCAATCCGGTCAGTAAGATTCCGACAAACCAGTAAAAACGATGGTAAAAACAATGATCGCATTGCAACGAAACAGGCGAGCAGCGCGAAGCTAGCCTTGTTTCGGAACAGTTTTTACCGTAATCGAAATGCAACGAAACAATTGAATAGCTCGGAGCAAGTATGTTTCCAGAACAACTCGGAGCAGATATGGTTCCGAAAGAGCTCGAAGCAGGTATGGTTCCGAAACAGCTTCGAAGTGGAGCAGTTTTCTCGGAACAGTTATTTTTATCAACTGAAACAGATTGTACCTGTTCTTTAAAAAACCGTGTTCCGACCATCCCCACCCTGTATATAATAAAAAAATCCAACTGGTTACAAACTTTTCTGACCACTACATTGTAATAAATATGCTGTTAAGAGATGCATCCAGTTTCTTTATTTATAAATTGTCAATACGATTATCAAATAAATATATGTTTTTTAGTCAATCAACTCCACATAATTTGCGGGAAACAGGCCGTAAGTTATTCCGTCGGGAGCTAAACCCTGCCACCATCCTTCGTCCACTTTTTCTATGTTTGTTATTATATCGCCGGGATCGAAGGAAATTTCTGTATCATCCGCTAAAAGATAAAAACAACACAGCATTAGCAAAGTTTAATTTTTACAAAATAATAGTTTATTAAAAAAAATTATAACTGGGGTTCTTGTCGGATACGACCACTTCGGTCCTGGTCGCAGAGGGGTGGTGCATCGCCAGACTTTCCATAGGAAATCCCATGTAAATTTTGATACATTGAAACATTGGCTCCCCTATTGAATTTACAACAAAATTGTATTAGACTATTTTGAAGACAGCAGTGTCTTGTCAACTGTTTAATTCACGTTTTACTTTGTATTAGTTATTTCAACATGTTTTACAGTATTGAAGAGAAAATAATGGTTGTAATCATTTAATAAATACAAGTAATTACATTGAACTACATAATGAGATTTTTACATAATTAAACAATTTTATAGGAAGGTGAAAAACACACTTTAAAACTGTCTAAAAATACGTTTTAACACAACATATTGAAACTAAAAGCTAATGTTTTTAATTAGATGCTCAAACAGACCTCCGTTTACTGCTAAGCAATATCCTAAACGGTTATAAAATTCAGTTCTTACATTATGAAGTTGAAATGTCGATAGTCGATCGCACGCCGCTGAAATTGAAACTTTTAATTCTTCTAAACTTTGATAACTCAAATTTATATAAATAACATTTTTGATATATCCCCAAAGGAAAAAGTCGTTTGGCAAAAAATCAGGAGACCTAGCTGGCCAATTTATGGTGTAATTTGGTCCTATGGTGAGTCCATTGAAAACATTTTCTCGTGAATTGTGTGCAGGACAACCATCCATTTGAAACCAAATGTTTTGATTGTCAGGTGCACCTTCTTCTAATGCCGGCCCCACCTGATTTTGTAGTAGTTCTAAAAAAGTTTCTGTTCCCAAATTGTGATTCAAGTAAAAAGGTCCAATAATCCGATGTCCAAATATACTCGCCCAAACGTTTACCTTTTGAGGGTATTGAGTCCTTGTAGATACAAATCTGTGTTCATTTTCTTTGCTCCAGTATCTCATGTTTTGAACGTTTGGTTCATTGTTTAATGTGAAGGTGCATTCGTCACTAAAACAAATATTGCGTAAGAAGTCCCTATCGTTATTCGTCATTTCCATAACTTCAAAACAAAAATCTGCTCTTCGGATCTCATCGCCTTCCTGATGTCTTTGATATTTGTACGGATGATATTTATATTTCTTTAATTTGCGTAGTACTGTGCTGTGATCCTTTCCTACAACTTTGCCAAGAAGCCTGGTGCTAATTCCTTTATTTTCTTCTACATGAAGTAAAACATCTAAATGGCATTATTTTCTTGAGCTCTTCCTCGAGTACATATTATTTCGCCTAACAGTTGCATTTATTAATAACAGTACCTTTTGTCTCAAACTTATGAACGATATTTTGAACTGTTGTCTTATTTGAAATGTGTCTGTCAGGAAAAAACGTAGAGAACATCTCGGATACTCTTCGATAACTATTTTTCATGTAATACCATTTCATCATTGTTATTTTCTCTTCAATACTGTAAAACATTTTGAAATAACTAATACAAAGTAAAATGTCAATTAAAAGTTGACAAGACATTTTATTTATTACTTTCTATAAGGCATGTAGCAGGTATGAAACGATTTTACAAATAGTTTTTCTTAAATAACTTTTAATTGCCTTATCAGAAAAAAAGGAAATTTAGAATGTGAGCTAATCTATCAACGTCTTCAAAATAGTCTAATACAATTTTGTTGTAAATTCATAGGGGAGCCAATTATTTCAATGTATCAAAATTTACATGGGATTTCCTATGGCCAGTCTGGCGATGCACCACCCGGTAGATAGTATAAGTGGGCGTATCAACGACCTCCGAAATTGCCTGAGGCCTGAGGGAAATTAGTTTCGAAAATATTGAGATCAGATTACAAAGTTCGATGGAAGTATAGTTGTCTCAGTATATCTTATTTTAATTACTGAAATAAACCTCCATAAAACAAATTGTTCATAAGAGTGGCCATTTTATTGGTAATTCTAAAATTATTAAATATTAATTATTTAAATTTTGGCTCAATTATTTTAGTAAAGTGTATGAAAACTGAAATATTGTTCTTGCAGTTCGCAAATAGTGTCCCATTTCGAAGAAATATTAAAAATAGGTATCCATTGTGCGCAAGTGGAAGATCACTGTTGCCTCGCACTCTGTACCAGATAGTTGTGAAAAATGTGTATGAAATTTTTAATCGTGAAGGTTAATTTAAACAAGATACTTTAAATAAAATCCTGTCTCTTTACAAAAATCTCAAATATAGTGATAAGGGGATATTATTATTAGTGAAAAATTGGCAAAGAAAAATGAACCTTGATTTTAATCTAAGTATAAGACAATAGTGATCAGGACCTAATAAATTAGGAAAATATATTGTCTTTTTTAGGGAGGTTGAATAACCGTTACTGTGGATTCTGAAAAAGTGTTTACGACGAATAAACAGCCCATGAAATATTGCATTAGACTCCAAAAGAGTTGTTTGTAAAATGGGATTTAAATACAGCAAATATAAGAAGTAAAGACAAGTAGTAATGGAACTCGCACAGATTACGCATATGGAGATTTAATTACCTTCAAGAAATTAAAAGATATAGTTAGAAAACTAGATCCTCAATCTTACCTTGATAAAACATGGTTCGATGACACGACAAGTATCAAAGGTATGGGTTGATTCCTAGTCAAAACTGAAGATGCAGACGAAAGCAACCAATATAAAGAAAACGCATACCATAATAACGCTTGTTCAGAAGATGGATTTAAGTCCCAAAACCGACTTGCAGTGTAATGGATCGCAAAGAATATTAGGATTCTAATTGGATTATCATGAGAATTAAGTGAGAACTGTTAGAAAACTGGTTTCAAAATTATCTTTATAAAAATTATATCACAAACAACATGTTATTGTCATGTGAGAACGTAAGCTACCACATCCTTGTCTGCTTAACACAAAGCTACCAGCTTTCATCAATGTTCAAAAACTGTATTGAAACGCTACGAATATGCTTGTTAGAAAAAATGATATTTATTTTTGAATTCAGTTACAAAAAACGCAACTTATGGAAGTCCTAAATTCATATGCAAATAAAAAACAATATGTATGTGATAATTTGGCTGAACAGACTGGGCATTTACGGCTTCCTCCGTATCACTGTATGTTTAACCCCATAGAGCATTTGTGGAACCAAGTAAAATCAAAGATCAGAGCAGAAAATGTTACACCTATTTTAAGTCCCAGTGTCATAAATTTGATAAAAAATGTAATTACTAACATACCAGTTGAGAGCTGGAAAAATTTACTACAGCACATTATAAAAATTGAGGACTCTTACATTTCTATCCAAAACAACATAAATCCTATTGTAATTAATCTCAATGATGACTCTGATAGTGAAACAGAATTAGATTTAGATATTTAGATTAAAAATGTAATTATGTATAGATAATGCAGTTATAAATTTATTAAAACTTTGCATATATTTAATTTCTTAATGTAATTTTAAGATTATACTTACCTAAATAAACAATAAATTAGAAATCTTTATATTATTAAAGTCCGTCCCTAATGTTCTGTCCTTTAATACCTACCGATCCGCAGTTTTATTGCTGTCGGCAGGTATAATCCATAAATGAAGGCAAGAGCTAACACGGTATACTTTGAGACAGACTATACTAGGGTACCGTGGCTTTTTTGATGTTTAACCCATTTTATTCTGCCGTTGCGACAACGTTGCCAAAGCACTGACACATGCAGTTATTTCATTTCACACCACGACAAAGAAGACTCTGTTCATCATGTTACCGAGCAGACGAGTACTGCCAGAACAAATTAATCTATCATTTGTTGCATTACATTATGTATAGTCCAGAAAACGAAGCTGAAAAAATTGCAAAACCTGGCAATTTTTCAAAATCATAGATTTGCACAAAAATTTGGGATCAAGCTTAACTTACCCTAATCTTCAAAATTTATATTATGCCGATGGACGCTCTTTATTTTTTAGGGGTGAAAACTACCCTTTATTGCCAAAACCTATAAAACTATACATTAAAGCTTAAGTTGAGTAAAATTTGACTCGAATATGTTGAAAATTAAAATATTTAAACCTTTAATAATCAACCATTATTATAATTAAAAAAATATATTCACCCTAAAAAATTAATATGTTATCACAGTGACTTGCATTTGGGCTTAAGCTTAACTTACTACCCTCTTCAAAATCTTCACTATGCTGAAGGTAGCTTTTTATTTTTTAAGGGTGAAAACTATCTCTTATTGCATAAACCTCCAAAAATTTAATATTAAGGCAGCTTAAGTCACATAAAATTAGGCTCATATAAATTAAAAACTGAGTATTTAATTCTTTGAAACATTATTTAATATATTTTAACCCTTGAAAATCAACCCTTATTATGATATATTAAAAAAAACAAATTTTTTTAGTAAAGGAAAACCTACAATTTTGTATTCAACAAAATTTTACGTATCGTTACAAAAATGTCTCTTTCACTTTAAGACCAATTTTTTTTAAAAATAGGCACTTTAAACCGGTGAACTTCCTGAGCATATTACAAGTACATACATAAAGTAAATTGTAAAGTGACAAAGATTATTTTTAATTGGGGTGGCAATTAGGGGGTGATTTTCACGTTTTTTTTTTTCATAAAAAAAAATTAGGATCAACTTTATTTTGGCCATTACTCGCTTAATTTTAGTGCTAGAGACTTTTGTATATAGCAAAAATGAAGGTTTTTTCAAGTACTACAAAGAAGGTTTTATGAGCTTTCCCCGAAAAATGCATCGTTTTTTGGTTATATTACGATGAAACTTTTAATGTTGGCATTTGACGAATAAGAACCAACCTTCAACAGGCTATAACTCCGTTTGTATTGGGTCTATGGACATCACAAACCCACCGTTCTTGTTGTTTTTTAACAAACAACATTTTTGGTGCTTACTTTTCGAGTTATTTTCGAAAAACCGTCTGAAAACGTGTTTTTTTTTTGGTTGAAAAATTAACATTTTTAATTGCGAATAACTCAATAAGTAATGCAATTTGAAAAAAAAATTATAAAACAAAAGTTGCTTAGAATCTATCCATTTCCGAACTTATTTTTCATAGAAAATTTTCCACCCGCAAGAAGGGGACGACATTCACCCCAAGGGCACCACGGCACGATGACAACTTTGAATTAGAGGGTAAGTAGAGTCTAAATCCAAATTTTCATGCAAATCGGTACTGTTTGGGATAATCCGGAAGGAAACTGGTCATTGACTGGACTAATAGAGATAATGGTCTATTCACACACATCAGTGAGTCTCAGTTACGGTTCGTGAAGTTGTACCACTCCTCGAGAAAAAAATATTGTTGGTTAACTTGAAAATAGACACGTTGATATGTCAGGCACAGTCACGTATGTCGTGCGTTAATCTTGTTTCAGAATCCGTTCCGTTCTAACGTATATTCGTTGCCAATAATATTTTTCAGTTTTGACTGAGCATCAGACAAGTGATTTTGATAATAACGAAATGCATTCAATAACACTAAAAACACTAGGTTTGCTAGATACATTTTGGTTTTTTCAATTATTACAGCTTCGTTAAATTTCCTTTTTTTTCAGTGGGTTTCTTTATGAATAATTTTTGCGTACATCCATAACTCTTTGTTTTGTTTTTGTAATCTTGAAGTTTGAAATTTTGACGTTTTAAAATAAGTCAGGTTTAAGGTGAACAGCTGTTTTTTTTTCTTCTTTTTCTTTTTGGCTAAAATGACTGGCAAAATGTCGTAGTAGCAGCGCCGCTTGGTAGTCTCGAAGTCGAGAGTGATTCCTAAATCTTTCTTTTTAGAAAGTTCTGACAGAAACCGGTTAAATCTGGATTTCGGGATTATATTTTGCGAGGCTGAACGTGCGTTGTTTGTTAGTAATGGCTGGGTAGTTCCTGGTGGCTTAGAGCCAACCCTTAGGAATGATGGCAAAAGGCCAGTCAGTGAGCCAGTCTATGGCAACGAGCCAGCTAATGGATCGTGTGTGAGTTGGTAGAATTGTAGCAAGAAGGGGTTGGTACTGCCAAGGCCGACTTTGACAGGTAACGCTGCTCGTGGAAAATTAGCTTGGGGAAGTTATCTCTCTCCTGCTGACCACCAAAGAGACAGCTCACGTGAAGGCAATGTTCTAAAAGTTGATTTTCAACCCTTTTCTTGGGGATTGTTGAATAAATGCCTAAGTAAAGTTCCCGTGGAATGAAAAATTGTGAATTCCTCATTTCACTGTACACGCCCGCTCCAGTTCCCTGCTCGGTTTTGGAACCATCCGTATACCAGATAATGTCTCCAACCGTGCCGGGGAGATCGGGTTGCTGCCACTCACTTCGATCTGGAATTTTCACCGGAATCATCTGGTCTGTTCTCTCGTCCAGGATGTTGCCGCCAACCTGACTTTTTATGTTGTTGTGTCCCAAACTAGCGTAGCTCATTCTTGCCTCTCCCATCACTATAAGGGTAAATGGTGGAAGGTCTAAGAGACACTACATGGCTGCTGTTGGGGTTGTTTTAATTGCTCCTGTTATAGCTAAGCAAGCAAGTCTTTGTACCTTGGCCAGTTCTGTAACAGCAGTTCTTTGTCGCATTTTTGTCCACCATACCAGTGATGCGTATGTTATCATAGACCTTACCACCATGGTGTATAACCAATAAACCATGTCTGGTTTAAGGCCCCATGTTTTACCATGAGCGCGTCTGATTAACATAAGAGTCATCTCCGCTTTCTTTCTTATTTTCTGAAGATGTTGGTTCCAGGTAAGTTTAGAGTCTAGGACCTAGGATGACACCCAAATATTTTACCTTTCTTCACCTAATCTTGATTGTCCTTTTCTAACCTTTCTTGTAGTGTTTTCCTAAGGGGTCCTAAGTCCCAATTTTTCCCCTTTTCAAGTTGAAAGACATTTAGAGGTCGTCATGTAAGGTTTCCTAGCCATGTGGTAACTCCGTTTAGCGGCATTTGATTAACAGAGTTTAAATTTCTTCAAGAATTGAGATCTGATCTGCTTCCTGCATGCTGCAGTCTTCCACTGCAGCTTGTTGCGTCGTCCTCTGCGCCTTGATGCGTTTGAGATAGCGTGGGGACATGTTGTCAAACCCCAATCTAACATTAGACCTTACTAGGCTTTCTTCAAGAATGTAATGCTGCTTTCATGTGAGATCCACCTGCAGTGTGGTCGATCCTGTATGCCTTGATGCGTTGAGAAGAGTGCGCTTTGTAAACGCTCTCTTCCTAGAAGGCCATTATACCTCATGCTTTCTACAAGTCTTTAGTAATGCTGTTTCTGTGGACTTACCTGCTGTGTATGCATGTATGTCCTTATGTAGAGGTCTGTTCGTAAATGCATTCTCCCTGATGTGCCTATCCAGCAACTTCTCTAGAGTCTTTAGCACGAATGACATCAGACTTATTGGTCTTAAAGCTTTTGCCCCATCCTGTCCGGTTTTCCCAGGTTTGGGGATGAATGCTACTCTGATTAGTCTCCAGGTTATTGGTATACCTGTTACTGCATTACGTCTAGTAGAATGTTTAGTCATTTTATTTATTAATTAAAAATAAATAATGTAAATTATTTAGGCAAATAAAAACTAATAGACTTCTAAGGTGACTCCGCTATTGCGCCATTATATTATTTCACAGTAAGGCGCTGCAGCTCTTTTTAATTTGGGGTCTCAGTCATCCCTGAAGTTGGTCTTTCAAAGTTTTATGTTACTGCAGTACCCACCTATAAACAGAGACAAAACTGATACGGTACTAAGTCGTCACTAATGTGTTTTAATAGACCATAAGGCTTAAATGACGGATCTGTAGATTAGGATAGATTTTGCAGCTGACCACTTGTTAGCGGTCAAATAACTCCGCGATTGACACGACTGTTTACAAACAATCAGTAATTTAATAGTTGCTTACCTGCTTGATAATCATACAGAGCCTTTGCTTTATAGCCATCTTTCGCTAGTCCATAAATATATTCATCTACAAAGTCTTGTTCTAACATCTGGACAGTCTGTTCAACGAAAGGCGTCGGGTTTGACTTCTCGGTGACGGTTTCGATTTGGGTGGGCGAGCTGGGAATTTCAGAGGTCTTAGATGTGTTGTTCGGATCTTTGGGAGACCTGCATTGAAAATGTACATAATTAAATAAATAAATGACGTGCATAGACCTAAAAGATCTGCAACGGGTCCAAAACATATTCTAGCTCACTGTCAAGTACGCGTTTTGCATGTATAACCAGGAATGTAAAAAATCATGATTTAAAAAAATCAAAAATCGCGATTTAAAAAAAAATCATGATTTTTTTGATTTTTTTTTGTAAATAGCACAATCGAAGTTTGTAACGTGTCCTTATTCTTAAACATTCTCCTATCTCCTAATATTTTTCGTTTTTATAAACTCTTATATTAAATATTTACCGCGAGAAAGCACTTGCACTTTCTTGAAAATTCCTGTCAGAACACGCAGATTTACAGGTCTACATAAAGGGGAGGAACGCGGACGGGCGTCATTTTCTAGTTAAGATCTGTGCGCGCGAGCATTGTTTTTACGGCTAACTGAAAATTTTGATATTGTGTAAAATATAAAATATAGT
This sequence comes from Listronotus oregonensis, assembly GCA_019359885.1. Classification (NCBI taxonomy): domain Eukaryota; kingdom Metazoa; phylum Arthropoda; class Insecta; order Coleoptera; family Curculionidae; genus Listronotus; species Listronotus oregonensis. The sequence continues at coordinate 106,975 of JAHBCN010003358.1, read as the reverse complement.
TTTTTGAATAAGTCGTTTCGAAGAAGTGGTAGAAAGAAAGACCTTATCTGGCAGTTTTTCAAAGAAAAATCGGGGAAAGCGGAGGGAAAACCGGGATGTCGCGCTACATGTAAAAAATGTAATTTGGAAATGCAAGGATTGGTGGAGAGGATAAAAATGCACTGGAAAAAATGTAAAAATGTAAATAATGAAGACATCGATACTATCGATACTTATAGTGACTCGTCATTCTCGTCAACGTTATCACAATCACAATCAGTTTTAACCGTAAGTACCTTTTTATTATTTGTTAATTTTTAAAAATGGTGTTGAAATATTTTTCCAATTTTCCATGTTTGGAAATTTTTAAAAACTTATTTTTACAACAATTTGATCAATGTGTTGGTTTCTGGTGCACTTTATGTGTCACGGAATTTCACAATTTTTGAAAATGCTTTGGAATTGATACTTTTTTTTAACACTAAACACTATTTGCAACAAAAAATTCTTGGATGAACAATATTTTCTGAAAAAATACAATTTTTTAATTTTTTATCCAAGTAACTATTAAGGTATGTAACTATGACAACACAACACCTTTTATTTCTCAAAAAAGTGGCTCATTCAACGATTTTTTATTTTTTGCTTTAAATTAAATCGATTCTATTTGACGGGCTCTATCAAACCAAACTAGAAAAATTATAAAATTCCGTGACACATAAAGCGCACCAGACCCAATGTGTTTTCTTAGATACTTTACATACATCTATCATCTATGGACAATTGAAGCCTCATATTGTTTTTTTTAATTGCAGGTACAACGTACTTCAAGCATAAATACGTCACAAATTCAAACTGAACAAAACTTTTAGCAAGCAAGTACGTCGCACTTAGTTTCCCCTTCAATCCCAGTAAACAAAAAAAGAAAAGAATGTAATACTGACAATACTGACATTACTGACACAACTTCTTCTGGATCTCTGATGTCTTTTGTTGTACGTACTAGTAAGCCTGCCAAAAATGAAATTGATAAGCAGATTGCCAGAGCCCTCTATGCAACTAATAGCAGTTTCATCTGCCTGGAGCAATCCGAAGTTAAGAAAGCTATAGCACTACTGCGACCTGGATATGTACCGCCCAGTCGAAACGATGTGTCAGGCAGACTGCTGGATCAAATATATACCGAAGAAAGAAGCAAATGCTTTAAGGGGTTGTCTAGAAGTAACGTTTGTCTTTCACTCGATGGATGGTCTAATGTGCATAATGAACCCATAGTATGTGCAACAGTTACTGCAGAAAATGACTCCTCCTTTCTATTCGACACTGTAGATACAACTGGGCATTCACATACATCCGACTACCTAACAGAAATTGCAGCAACCCTTATAAACAAACTAAAAACCGAGTATAATTGTACAGTGAGTAGTTTCGTGACAGATAATGCAGCTAACATGTCTGCAATGCGAAATGAAATAAAGGCATCTGATAAATTCAATGTAATAGCATATGGCTGTGCTACACATATACTAAATTTATTATGTAAAGATTTGGAAATCGTTGATATAAAAGAGCATGTAGTCCAAATCGTAAAGTACTTTAGGAACAATCATTTTGCATCTGCAACATATGCCAAAGAAGGAGGCAAAAAACTAGTCATACCTAGTGATGTTCGATGGAACTCGCTTGCAGACTGCTTGCAAGTATTTACCGAATCATGGTCCATACTTTTTAGAATCAGTGAAGAAAACAAAGAAAAGATTGACAGTATTATCAGGGAAAAAATTTCAAACATTCATTTAAAGAGAAGTGCTGAAGATTACCTCAAAATTCTTAAGACAATTTCCATTGCCATAGATAGGTTGCAAAAGACCGACGCCACTATTTCAGATGTTGTAGAGCAATTTAAAATATTAGAAGATTACTTTGAAGAAACTAATCTGACATTACATCAACTGCAAAAATCGATATAATATGTGTATAACCCCGTATCATTTGCTGGCATTTCTTATCGACCCAACGAAAACACAAAGTTTGACATATACTGAAAAAAATATTGCATTACAAACTGCAAAAGAACTGTATCCAGATACTGGTTTATTACCACTAATCATCAAGTTTCTTGCCAAATCAGAGCCTTTTAACGATATTATGTTTCAAGATGATATCCTGAAAAGCGTAAAACCTATTGACTGGTGGAAATCACAACGAAACGCAGATATTATTGAAAAAAAACTTCCCATAATTACACAACTGCTCTGTGCAGCTGCTTCGTCTGCATCAGTAGAGAGGATATTCTCAACATTTGGTTTAGTGCACTCTAAACTACGCAATCGATTAGGTACTGAAAAAGCTGCCAAACTAGTATTTCTTTACAAATATTAAAATTAAATTTGTTTTTTGTTTTGAATATTTTCTGCAATAATACTTCTATCTATGTGTTCTTGTGTTCTTGTAATAAATTAATTTACTATACTAACGTAATTTATTTTTGTTTCGATTTTTCTTCATAACCCAAATTATTTTTTTATAATTTTTATTTTTGATTTTAATCATGATTTAAATTTAAAAAAATCAAGTGATTTAAATCGTGATTAAAATCAATTGATTTAAATCATTGCAACCCTGTGTATAACACACCCGCACAAAAAAGAAAAGTAGTTTGTACTTTACATTCGATATACGTAATCCGAATCCGATATATTTTCTCCTTCTAATCCGGGGTCAAAATTCAGTTGTCACAGAAACTTCCTAAAAAAAATCACAAAGAAATAGCGGCAAACATATCGAAAATTTGCTTTTTAATTTCTAAATGTATATACATAATTATTTCGAATTTTGCAAATCTGACCCCGAACCCGGGATCAGCGACCTTCCAAACCGCCGAATCTGGCTTAAATTGCAAGATTTTTGGATATTTAGACCACCATATTGGACCTGTCATATTGAATTTTGCAAATCTGGCTTCGAATTCGTGACCAGCGACCCCCAAAAAATCCTTAAAATAACGATATTTGGCGTTGATTTTGAAGTTATAAAAAAACGTCACGTGTCACATAAATTCTGAGGGTCGATTTTCATTTTACATGGTCTTTTTTTATTGACTATACATTTAGATGGAAGCCAGCCTAAGAAACAGGGTCATTAGATCCACCTTGGGCGAGGACACCATGGAGGCTAAGGTGGGAAGGGGCTGCCTACAAGGAGGTGTTCTATCACCATTATACTGGGCGATCCTAGTCGACGACCGTCTGGCAAAAATGGCCAAAGAGAGGTTCCACTGCCTCGGCTACGCAGACGACATTGTCATCGTAGTTAGAAGCAAGCACTTGGACGTTGCTTCAGAAAGAACGCAAAACGCACTGAACATCGTAGACGAATGGTGCAGGGAAGAAGGCCTGTCGGTTAATCCACAAAAGACCGTTATCTATCCTTTCACAAAGAAAAGAGCACTAAGGGCATTCAGATGTCCAAAGCTCAATGGAGTGGAAATCCCCTTCTCAAAGAGGTCAAGTATCTAGAAGTCATTTTTGACCAAAAGATGAACTGGGGACCACACCTCAACAAAGTTGTTCAGAAGGCAAAAATCGCCTCGGGAGATGTGGCAGGCTTTGTGGAAAAAGCTGGGGACTTAACCCAAAGATGAACCTGTGGTTGTATAAAATGGTAATAAGACCCATGATAACCTACGGCTCAGTTGCCTGAGGGGCAAGAGTCACGCAGACCGTAGCAACCAGACAACTTCAAGGTGTGCAAAGGCTAGCATGCGTATGCATCACGGGAGCTATGAGAACAACCCCAACGGCAGCCCTGGAAGTGCTGCTAAACCTGCCGCCACTCCACATTTACATACAGGGAGAGGTAAAGGCGGTACTCTATAGACTCAAACGAGGTCAAAGTCCAATTATAGGACATCAAAGGATCTCAAGATGGGAAATAGAGGGGGATCAAGAGGTCAGCTCATTGTTTGAGATGCCCTCGGACAGGTCAACCCCTCGTTTCATCTTCAACAGACACTTTCGGATTGTCATACCAGATAGGGAGGACTGGAAAGAAGACCCTCCAATCAAAGCCAACCATATCTAGTATACAGATGGCTCCAAGACCAACAAGGGAGTAGGAGCTGGCATCTATGGAGACAAGCCTAGAGGAAAGATAACCTTAAGTCTTGGTCAGCACGCCACGGTTTTCCAAGCGGAAATCGCAGCAATAATGCATTGTGCCGTGCTGATTAAAAAAAGGGAGTAAGGGAAAAAACATCGTCATTTACTCAGACAGCCAAGCGGCCCTGAAGGCTATCAGTTCTCCAAAAGTTAATTCCAAGCTAGTGGGGGACTGTATACAGGCCCTGGATAAAGTCGGCTTAGCAAACACGAGGGCCACCCAGGTAACGAAGAGGCCGACGACCTAGCCAAAAGAGGATCAGCCAAGGAAATGATAGGCCCTGAGCCATTCTGTGGAATCTCGGCAGGCCTCCTTAAAGCATCTATCAAAAACTGGGTAGACAGATAGTTTTAAAGCTGGTGGGTACAAACACCAGGACAACGACAGGCAAAGCAGTTCATTAAGACCTGCTCGGCCAAGTTTACCTCGGACCTACTGAGCCACAGTCGTAAGGTCGTAAGGATAACGGTAGGTCAACTAACAGGACATTGCAAACTCAACAAGCACCTGGAAAGAATAGGCCTGGTGGAGGATAGCCTGTGTAGGTTCTGCCAGGAGGCTAAAGAAATAGCCGTACATGTGTGGTGCCACTGTGAAGCACTATGTAGGGTTAGGTTTACTAGGCTTGGTGAGGAAAAGCCAAAACCGGCAAGATATATGGAGTGGCCAGTGTCAAGACTCTGGAGTCTACTTAAGAAGACGGGCCTGGACAAGGTACGCTAAAGAACGATAGGAGAAACCACAATAAATCTGGTAAGGTTGCAGTGGTGGAGGTCATTTTTGCCATTTGCGCTCAAATAATCTAATCTACATTTGGAAATTTAAAAACAAAGGGTGTAGCTGAGTAAGTATGGTGAAACGGCCGCCCTGGCTATTGTAAAAAAAAGTGAGTTTTAATATCAGCACACTCTAAAAACATCATACATACTATTTTTGGCATATAGTCTCAAACGGTTTTTAAGATAACACGCAAAGGTTATAATTTTTCAAATTGATTTTTCTCTAAAAATGAAAAGTCTTCAAAAGTTTTACGACAAAACCTGCTAATATCAGTCCAATTTCTTAACTCGGGGGGTTTTTTGTGGTCGCTGAAAACGAATATGATATTGAGAAGGGCCTACGGTGTACCTAGGGTGCGCTAGAAATGGTATAAATGTCGTCTTCTGGAGTTTTATTACAAATCCTCCTAATATCAGCCCAATTTCTTTACTCGGGGGTTTTTGTGGTCGCTGAACACGAATATGACATTGACAAGGGCCTGCAAAGTACCCGGTGCGCCTAATCTCATGTGGATGCAGAAAACATGGGTTGATCTGCGATTTAGCTTGCAAAAATTGTGCTGGCACAGACTGCACAAACATTGACTTTTATAGTAGAAAGAAATATTTCTCGCTGAAATAGAAGTGGAGAATAAAGAAGAAAAATAAATAGAAGACAGTGAAAATGATAAATAAACTATTTTTTAATATGTACTACACTTTCAAAAAATTGTATTTTTTATACTAAAATATTACCAAAAAACAATATTATAAATAAATACCATAGGCAAAAATTATAATTTTATTTTTAAAGAAATTACTATAAAATTCCGGAAACGACATTGATACCAACCTATTTGGACTCCGGGTACCTCAAAGACCATGATCTGGCACCGGGTACTAGAATACCACGTTAACACGATCCTTAGCGCGCACCAGGTGCTCCGCAGGTCCTTGTCAATGTCATATTTGTATTAATTCACCAGGAAAACCCCTCGAATAAAGTAATTGGGCTGAGATTAGGAGGATTTGTCGTAAAACTCCAAAAGATGACGTTTACACCATACTTGGCGGGCACCAGGTACTCTGCAGGCCCTTGTCAATGTCATATTTGTGTTAAGCGACCTAAAATCCCCAACAAAATTGGGCTTATTTCGTCTCAATTTACCATAGCGATACATTTGTATGCATTGCAAACTCCAAATGCATTTAGAAATGCATTTTTAATCAAAATGCGTTTTTCTTTTCCTTAAAGGAGTTACCAAAGTTTGTAGGTGTTTGTCAATGCAAAATTTGTTTCATCTTACCACAAAATCCCCCCAAAAACAAAATTGGGCTATATTAAAAATCAAATCATGGTGTTACTCTAACTTGCTTCTTTTAAAATAACTAAAACTAATACTTAACATTCAAATGTGTACTCTAAAATAATTTTAATGATAGAATTTCTAAATTTATGTCAATTTGTTTAAAACAAACCACAAAAATTATCCAAAAACTTAAATTGGGCTACTATTAGGAGGAAATGTCGTAAAACTCCAGAAGACCGCGTTTACACCATCCTTAGCGCGCACCAGGTACTCCGCAGGTCCTTGTCAATGTCATATTTGTATTAATTCACCAGGAAAACCCCTCGAATAAAGTAATTGGGCTGAGATTAGGAGGATTTGTCGTAAAACTCCAAAAGATGACGTTTACACCATACTTGGCGGGCACCAGGTACTCTGCAGGCCCTTGCCAATGTCATATTCGTGTTCAGCGAGCTCGAAACCCCCGAAAACCCAAATTCAGGGGTTTCGTCTATTTTTTTTTAAAGTCCCCATTTTTATAATTCAAACTTTAGGCTATTTTTTAATGCACAAATACAGTTTTCATTTTCCATTAATTAAATTTGTTACAAAGTTTGTAGTGTTTATACGATTCGAATGCAAACCGCATTCAAATCCATCTTACTGCCAAAAATCCCTGGAAAAATCCCTCGACAACGCCTTTTTTTATAAAACAATGTATTGAAACTTTGTTTTTAAAAATCAAAAAAGAACTTAACCCCTTTTTTTTTTAAAAAACCCAAAAAACAATACCAACATTCAAATTTTTTTCCCAAAATTTTTTAATGATAAATTTCTAAAAATTATGTGAAGTTAAACTGAATTTCAAAGACATACAAAAAAAAAAAAATTATGTAGTAAACTTGCATCTAAATATTATGCATTTTTTTAAAAAATTAATTGTTTTTTTGTTTCAATAAAACTAAAATCTTGACTTCCATTGTCTGTATTTGCTAATTGATACACAACGTTTCGGTTAGTGATGTATCTCCAACCGTTTTCAAGTGATCACTAAAACTATTCTTAAGCTACGACCTTACCATCCGTTGTTCCGAAGCGACCGACTTGTCACGGTTCAGCAACGGCAGCCAGATATTCGGAATGTCTACACTAGGTTTGCTAAATACATTTTGGTTGTTTGCAATTATTACAGCTTCTTTAAATTTTCTTTTCTTCCAGTGGGTGTTGTTTTGACCATGCGTGTTCGGCAATCCCGGCAAAAAATGACTGTATCTACCAAATTCCCTATGAATGTGGTGAAGTATACATCGGGAAAACAAAAAGACCACTAGAAATTAAATTTAAAGAACACAAAAAACATACGGAACGAGGTGAAACGTCGAAATCAGGGATTGCCGAACACGCATGGTCAAAACAACACCGAATACAATGCAAAACTTATTCATAAAGAAACCCACTGGAAGAAAAGAAAATTTTAAGAAGCTGTAATAATTGCAAACAACCTAAATGTATTTAGCAAACCTAGTGTAGACATTCCGAATATCTGGCTGCCGTTGCTGAACCGTGACAAGTCGGTCAAGCTTCGGTGAACAACGGATAGTATAAAGGTAGTAGCTTTTATACCTCAAATCCAAAATTTCTGTCAATGACGCATCGCTCGCCTTTAGAGTGCCCCGGGTTGTGCGGCGTCAGGGGAATCAATTCCAGTGGCGTGTGCATTTCAGAAAATAAATGATAAAATTTCGTCAAATCATGAAAATATTTTTTACAAGCAAAAGTTATTTTCTCACATTTTCATCAACCCTTTAAATTAGTAACAAGCCTATATTATTTTGGTTATTATTCGGATTAATGAAAATTATAAATTTTTTGTTTAATTTTTCACACCTCCTATTTTGAGGTTATAGAACACAAATTTGAGTTTTTTTGGCGATTTCTCATAGTTTTTCCAAAAAAAAAATAACAGTTTTTACTTTTATTTTACCTTCTTCCGATTTTATTTTGCTATATAAAAAAAATAATAAAATTTCAGTCTTAACATAAATTAAAAAAGACGTTAAAACAGAACGATAGACAATCCAAGTTACACCGACTTGCCAATTCACCACCGATCTTGCAAATTCAATATTAAATACGATATTTGCACACATTGCTTCATCAAAAATATCCACTATATATGGAACACGAAAGCCCTGAAATCATCAGCTTGTAAATCCAATAACTATTTTGGGTCTTTCGAGTTCCATATTTAGTGGATACTTGATCCATTCATTCGGGCCGAGCTGCGCAAGATCTCTACCTTACTAACAATGTCATAAAAAACTATTACAACTTGGCAACAAGTCAACATTTTTAGATTTACGATTTAAATGGACTTTTACCACTTTTTATTGAAAATTAAGGTTTATTGTTCGTACTAACATGATTTTTTAAATATGTTTTCGTGCAAATGACAGAATTTAATTATTATTCTTTTGAAATACTATAAGAGGCGGTCAAAAAAACAAGTTCTGATTCAGGTTTAACAATCGGAAAGTAGGGAGTGTGCAAAAAAACAAAAAACCCGAATAATTACTGATATTGTTTATTTGCCTTTTAAAACTCTGAAAACCGTACACGAAAAAACTTTTGTTAAAGTTGCACATATCTCTGCAGCATTCAAAGTGGATAGTTCAGGATTTTGTTCCTGAATCCCATGGTAAACATTTTTAACCATTATTCGTTCTTTTAACGTTAAGTGAGTTTTTTTTTCTGTAGGCGAATTACTAGTTGAAGGTTGGTTAATATTCATAGTTTACTAAATTAAAAGCACTTAATAACACTAAGTCTTTATATATAATTATATACACTAAATAAGATAAACTATAATAAAATTGGCACAAAACAATATCTATATACTACGAAAACTAGAAATTTACAATATTTAGAAAACACCCTGTATAGCAATTAAAATTTAAACTTACAAAATCTGTCCATAATCAATAATAACTAAATAAAATCATCGAACAGCACGAAAACCCTGTCGATACGCCTATTTTCCAGTCTGTTCAAGTTGTAAACTAAGGGATTTGTGTTGCCACATTTATTGTCTTTTCGATAACAATGATTTCAATACATATTGGCGTGCTATTTTAAATGCGATCGCTGGCTGGTAACTTATTCTCGCGAATTATGACAACGTGGCGATAAAACTTTTGGCCGGTTCACTGTTATTTGAGAGGAAAAGTATATCATAGGCTTGAAAATCATTTACAAGTGTTAGATTTTTATTCAGCCGCTTCGTCGGTTGGGTGGCCGGTATTAAATAAGTCAATGACAGAAATTTTGGACTTTAGGTTTAAGAATAGTTTTAGTTATCACTTAAAAACGGTTGGAGATACATCACTAACCGAAACGTTGTGTATCAATTAACAAATAAAGACAATGAAAGTCCAATATTTTAGTGTTATTGTAACTGTTATGCTATTAGAGTATTCTCTCATAAATTAGAAAATATTTCCCTTTTGAAATATATTTATTTTGCACGCTGTTAACAACTTTAGGAGCTTTCACGAAACCCTTTAAAAACGGTACTGAATAAGGTAGAAAAATATAATGTTTTTTCGTTTTTAGTACAAACAAAAAAAGAAGCTTTACCTTTTTATTGTGGCATATTGGTCACTTTCGTCATCACTTAAAGCTTGCTCTATATTTGTTGGTTCTGGGGAAGACCTATACAGAAAAAATAATGAATTTATACAATTTTTTTTAGAATATCCCGATGAAAAGCTGGATCCCTTTGCCCGTACAAACTTCGTCATTTTTGTACTGACATAAAACCGTATAGATTAAAATTTTCTTTTTTTGAATACGTCAATAAACCAGTTAATTTATATACAGTGTGTCCCAAATTGGTGAGGAATGTATGGGGATCTTGGAAACCACGATAGATAGAAAATCGGTTAAATGGGGAAAGTTTTGGACAATTATGTTAGGAATCTAATCCCGTTTACTACATGGTTTTATCTATTCAGGTTTTTGAGAAATTTAAAAAAAAAATCTGAACATGCATTTTCGAAAATCGGCCATATTTTTTTTATAAGTGAAAATTTTTCAAATCTGTCAAAACTTCTTCATAGCAACTTTTTTTGTAGAATATGGCCGAGTAGTCAATTTTTATTTTCTACGTTTCGGGTTTTTTGAATCATCATCAACTTTATTTTTTCATATGGACGCCATATTGGATTTTAATGCAGCCAAATAGTGCTTTTTATTCTGATTTCAACAATGTATAACATGTTATAATTTAAGAGTTTTTAACCTCATTTATTTCAAAAAACAAATATTTTCTTAGTTGGCCTTGATTCCGGCGAACGTCATTTTTTTTGTAAACAATAAAATATTAGTAATTGGCAAAATAGATAAGCTAAACAGACATTTTACAGAAATAGGTTTCGCGAACATAGCTATAACTTTAATACCGTGTTACAACAAAACTACACGTAACAAGTTAATTGAAACAAGTGAAAACAAAAACAATGAAAAGTGGCTAAACTAATATTCCTACTTAAATAAAGATGTTAAATAACGACCTAAAATTCAACATTCAACATATTAACGATATTTTTTTAAATAGTCCTAACTTCCCTATGAATGGTTGACTTAGGTATGTGGAATTCTCTATCAACATCCCTGGCTAAAGATGTTGGATTTTCTTTAAAATGTTGGTTAACTGCAGCATCTCGTTGTCGATTTTCTTCAACGTACTTCTTAGGTCGTGGTTTTTTAAATCTTCCGAATTCAAGCAAAGTTGTAACCAGTTTTCGAAGGTATGTTAGTTTAGGATGCTGCCTTTCAAGAAAATTGTCGAAATACGTTTGCGTAGCTATATTAACATATCTTCTGCTGCTAATGACGCTAGATGACATTCGCCGGAATCAAGGCCAACTGAGAAAATATTTGTTTTTTGAAGTGGATGAGGTCATAATCTCCTAAACTATAACATGTTTTACATTGTTGAAATCATAATAAAAAGCACTATTTGGCTGCGAAAAAATCCAATATGGCGCCCATATGAAAAAGTAAAGTTGATGATGATTCTAAAAACCCCAAACGTAAAAAATAAAAATTGACTACTCGGTCATATTCCACAAAAAAAGTTGCTTTGAAGAAGTTTTTACAGATTATAAAAAAAATATGGCCGATTTTCGAAAATGCATGTTCCAGGTTTTTTCAAAATTTCTCAAAAACCTGAATAGATAAAACCATGTAGTAAACGGGATTAGCTTACTAACATAATTGTCCAAAACTTTCCCCATTTAACCGATTTTCTATTTATCGTGGTTTCCAAGATCCCCATACATTCCCCACCAATTTGGGACACACTGTATTTAATGTCATATTTGTAATTTTGATGTACATAATAGTTTTGATCTATTACTCCATACAAGTATCATAGCAAAAATCAAATCAAAACCAAGCCTTTTATGTTCTTAAATCCAAAAATATCGCTTTCAAATTTTAGGATGATACATTGTGTCATCGGGTGTCAATTCTGAATATAATCTGCCTATCAATTCCGCTTGAACCAGAACTAGCGTAAGTTTGGATATTTTAATGGGAACATCCTGTAAATTTTGAAAGATAATAATTCTACAAGCTATTCCTGATAGTAAACCTATATTATGTTCTGTATCAATTATTGTTCGTTTTTGAGAAAATGGTAATTGTCCATTTTGATTTTTTTTTATCTTGGGACAGTACACAAAGGCTAATGCCTAGGTTCCATAGTCTTGACCCTCTAGGGATGAAGAAACGAAGAAAGCGGGAAGTTAGGGGCCTCTCTAACTGAACTGTAAAAGGATGCATAAAAGTTGAACTACGTGTTGCTCTGTTAGGAACTGCCAGAGAGGGAATTATACTGGCCAACTCTTCTGAACAGAAGCCGTGAAAATACGTATAGAAGAGCGACAGGTCCCCAACAACTCGACGGTGGGCAAAAAAGGAAACCTTTCTGTGAGCGTGGGATCATTAATAAGAGGTGCGGCTCTTCTTTGAATGGAGTCCAGAATGCTAAATGTTGTAGGGGACGCCATTCCCCAGGCATGAGAACAATATTCTAAAGAGGGTCTGATTTGGGATACATACAGAATATACAGATTGGAAAAAGAAAAATACTTTCTGGCTCGAAAGAGGAATCCAAGCTTTTTTAAAGCTGCCAAGGCTATGGATCTAATGTGTTTGTGCCAATTGAGGTTATTCTCAAAAGTAACGCCGACAAGATTAAACGACTCTTTGTTCTGCAGAACTTGGCCGCTCATATGTAACGTATGAGCATTGGCAGACTTTTTGCGACAGCGAACATGACTGTGTTTTCGAGGCATTAAACTGAACAAGATTTTTTGGGCCCCAATCCAAGATAAGTTTAAGGTCTTGTGAAAGAGATATCTGCATTGATCTGCGCTTCTTTTCCAAATCAGAATTACATGGTGGCTTAAAAAATGGAATACTAGAGTGGAGGGTACTATCGTCAGCAAAACTATGAATGGGATTGATTGTGGAAGAATGAAGATCGTGATATTCGTCGATTAGAAAGGAATTCGGAGGCCAAGAGCAAAGTTTAGGTGGAAGACCGTAAGGAGGAAGTTTGTTAAGAAGCCCATCAGGCCAGACCTGATCGAAAGCTTTGGGTATGTCAAGAGCAACGATCTGGGATTCACCAAGAAACTCAAGGGACTTGCTCCACTTGTGCGACACAAAGGAAAGGAGATCAGCTGTGGATCTTCTGTGACGGAATCCATACTGTCTATCATGTAAGATTTTGTGTTTTTTCAGATACTTAAAGATTTGGGAATTAATGAATTTTTCCATTACTTTGCAAACAACAGAAAGAATAGATATAGGTCTATAGTTAGAAGGGAGAGTTTTGCATTTTGGGGACAGGTTGCACACGTGCAGCTTTTCCAACTCTCTTTTAAATGTCAAAGTTTTCTGTTAAACCGGAAGTTATGGACAGAAATTGTAATATTCAAAATCGGCATATAACCAAACAATATATTACAGCAAAATTTTAATGAAATATGTTTTTATTCAAGAAAATAGTAGGCTTGGTAGTGATTTTGTTGTCACCTGGTATAAATTCTTCGGTCCCTGCTTCAAAAGGCTCTAATTTTAAACATTATAAAAAACAGACAGATTAAAAAAAAATCATTAAAACAGGAGTTGTTCTTGAGAACTCAAGATTGCCTGATTTACGTTTTTATTGACTCAACTAAATAGATTGTTACCTTGCCTGGCAACATAATGTTACGAAAATAAATCACAATTTTTTAGGATGAAAACATTTACCCCCTGCATCCCTAGTATGAGAATCGGACCCAACTTCATGAAAACTTTTATGGTTGTTTTGGGCCCTAAATGTGTATCTAAAATATTTCTGTTTCTTCTTGAAGCACCCCGTATAAAACATGGGATAGGAATCATTTAAGGCCATAGCGGAGTTACCCCGTATACAGGAGATTAATAGTTGATGGTACCTTAGACGTTTATGGCAAATGGAAATTTGCGAAAATTTGCCAACATGGGTAATTGGCCCTGCTCCGTTATTCTAAAATATTTTCAACAACGCGACGTTGCCGCTTATACCAAAAAGTAATAGGAAGTTTGATATTTTAAATGAGAAATCCTATATATTATTTCATTTTTCGCTCCGCTATTGCTTTCTGATTATTTTTGTATAATACTTTCCTATACCTATCGCTAGTAGTTTCGACTTATTAATTAATGTCTTTATTTTTTCTTCAAAACATCGCTCCAATTAAATTTTTATCACTACGTCACTGTGACTCGTAGTAAGTTTAAATTTTGGAGGTAATTTAGGGAGGTCCTGTATATTACTGAGTAAGAAAATTTATACAGGGTTGGTTGAAATTAGTAATTTTACTGCAGAGATACAAAAATGAAGAAATGTGATTTTTTTTTAATGGAACACCCTGTATATTATGACATATTATAAAAGGCAATTAAAATCCTTTGCAAATGATATATTATGTTCCTATACCTAAATAGTTAGGTTTCCGAAATAAAAGCAGTGTCTGTAAGAATTGGATTATTTTAGGATATTTTCCTTAGATGGTTAGGAAATGTCACGATAAAATATATTATTAAGAACATTTTGACCATTAGGATGTTAGTAGGGATACATTAGCGCGTTTTTTTTAAATAGTGACTCGAAAATAATTGAAATAGAGAGAAATCACCATTCAAATGAAGTTTTAATAAATCTATTTATTATTCATGGAAAATGTTACAAAATTCTAGCAAGAACAAGCAGAAAGTTCACCGAAATGTACCCTAATTTACGACGAATAGTAAAATAGAAAATTTGTGCGAATACAAAATAACTTTACAAAATTTTGTTCACAACTTAAGAATGATTCAAGTTTACCACAACTAAAAAATATGTAAATAAACATTAAGAAAAATAAAGATAACACTTAAGTTTAAACATTCAAAAAATAAGATTATAAATAATTTACAACAAATGTTCAAAATAATTTCCATTGACTTCTAAACACTTTTAAATCCTACGTTGTACAGCATGTTTTGTCGCTTGTACTTCGGAAGGATCTAACTGACCAATGCATTTTACTGCTTACCAGTGTCTTGAATACCATTTGTTTCAAATTACCCCAAAAATAAAAATCAGGTGAATTCGCAGGCCAATCCCATGTGTGTGGGACACCTAAACCAGCGCAGCGGTCATCGAATATTTCAAATAGCTCACGTGTCACCTCCCCAGTGCAATGAGCGGGTACTCCATTCAATTGGAACCAACAAATGCGATAATCTTGAAGCGGTAAATTTTTGTAGAAAATCATATACTGATCTAAAGGTATTTATAGCTGTTTAATGACTTGTCGTTAATGAAAAAAGCTATTTGATAGTCTCTTAGTAAACAAAAAACATTAAAGCTATATTTTTCTTAAAATCCCTTAAAATCCCTTGACCGCGTGTGGATTTTAATTTGATTTTTGTCCGTACTAACGCACTAATTGTCAAAATTTTCTTAATAATATGTTTCATCGTAACATTTCATAGCCATACAGGGTGTTACTTAATGGTATGTCATAATTTGAAGGAGGCATTCCTGGATCGATTTTAAGTCGAAAAGTTCATATAAACGTGGGCCCTAAAATGCTTAGTTATTAAGATACAGGGTGTTAAAGTTTTATTTTATTTTCACTTTTTAATACATTTTTCAAAGACGGTTTGAGATATTGAACTGAATTTTGGCACAGGATATTATGGCATAAAAACACACTTTTCAGATGTTCATTTAATTTTTTTTTGCAACCAGTGGCGTAGCTATGACGAATTTTCAAAACAATTTTACAAAAAAAATACTACGCCATTGACTTGGGAAAAAATTATGGTTTTATAATAATTATCAATCAATTATAAACAAAAAATCCCTCTTTCATTTTTGCCGTAAAACTTACCGTTTGGGAGAAATCGTTAATTAAAAAAATGTCTTATGTACCCAAATTGCATCTTGAAAAATTATTATTGAAATAAATCAAGTTAGCTTTGCTCGTTGCCAGCGATTGTTGTTTGTTGTTGTAAACATTATGACACTGACGTTAATTATCATTCTTGATTGTGTTAAACTTTTATTTTCAATTTTAAATACATTTTTCAAATATTTATTTTTAAGCTATTTTCTTACAAACTAGTGAACAAAAAGCAATAACAATTAAATACAATACATACATAATTTACAAAAAATGTTGGAAATGACCACCTCTCGCCTCTATGCAGGCTTCTGCTCTTCTTCTCATTGAATTACGAACCCTTTCAAAATTCCATGCGTGTTTCGGATAGTTTCACATCCGTCAATAATTCTATTTCTGAGTTCTTCTAATGTCACATTGGTGTATGATAAACTAATGTTTTTAGGTGTCCCCACAAATAAAAATCTAGGCTGTTCAGGTCAGGCGATCTATGTGGCCAAAATTGTGTCCTCCACGGCCTATCCAATGATTTTGGTAGGCTCTATTTAAATGCTCACGACCCATATGCTAAAGTGGGCGGGAGCGCCATCATGCATAAACCAAAGTTGTTGCCGTAACTGAAGAGGAACATTTTCAAGAAGCAAAGGCAAATCATTTTGGAGAAAATTACAATAATCCTGTCCGTTAAGGCATCCTGGTAAAAAAATGGTCCAATTAAATGGTCGGATACGATACCGATCCAAACGTTCAGTGAAAATTGTTCCTGAAAATGTGTCTCTGTAATCGCATGAGGGTTTTCCTGGGCCCAGTAATGATTGTTATGAAAATTGGTTATTGCATTTCTTGAAAAATTTGCTTCGTCCGTAAACAATATTTTGGCATCAAAATGAGGATTTTCTGTTACTTTTTGGAGATACCATCTACAAAATTGCGTACGTGGTTCATAATCTCTAGGAAGCAATGCCTGAACCCTTTGTATGTGAAAAGGATATAACAAAGAATCTCTTAAAATCTCCCATACCGTCTTGTAGCAGATGTTTAATGCTATACCTATTTTTCGCGTACTTGTGGTTGGATCCTCTTCGACTGCATGCAGGACAGCCTCCTCCACTGCCGGTGTTCTAACTGTACGGGGCCTTCCCTCGGAAATATTAGCTTTAAAACTGCCAGATTCAGTCAGACGGCGATGAATGTTTATAAATGTTCGTCTATCTGGGAGAGCGCGATTAGGATACCTTTCTTGATACAAACGCCGCGCCTCCACAGCATTACCATTAGCTAGACCATAAAGGAAATGCATTTGTGTCATTTCCAAATTAGAATAATTTACCATTTTTTTAACTAGCAAAATGCACGTTTTAAGATCGAAGGAGAAATAAATACAAACTGTCAAGAATGATAATTAACGTCAGTGTTATAATGTTTACAACAACAAAACAACAATCGCTGGCAACGAGCAAAGCTAACTTGATTTATTTCAATAATAATTTTTCAAGATGCAATTTGGGTACATAAGACATTTTTTAATTAACGATTTCTCCCAAACGGTAAGTTTTACGGCAAAAATGAAAGAGGGATTTTTGTTTATAATTGATTGATAATTATTATAAAACCATAATTTTTTCCCAAGTCAATGGCGTAGTATTTTTTTTGTAAAATTGTTTTGAAAATTCGTCATAGCTACCCACTGGTTGCAGAAAAATTAAATGAACATCTGAAAAGTGTGTTTTTATGCCATAATACTCTGTGCCAAAATTCAGTTCAATATCTCAAACGTTTGAAAAATGTTTAAAAGTGAAAAAAAATAAAACTTAACACCCTGTATCTTAATAACTAAGCATTTTAGGGCCCACGTTTATATGAACTTTTCGACTTAAAATCGATCCAGGAATGCCTCCTTCAAATTATGACATACCATTAAGTAACACCCTGTATATGTAAGGCAAATATTCCAAAATAGTCCAATTCTTACATAGACTTGCTTTTATTTTCGAAACCTTACTATTTAGGTATAGAAATATATTATGTCATTTGCCAAGGATTTTAATTGCCTTTTATAATATGTCATAATATACAGGTCCTCCCTAAATTACCTCGAAAATTTAAACTTTTTACGAATCTCAGGGACGTAGTAATAAAAATTTAATTGAAGCTATGCTTTAAAGACATAAAATTAAAAATTAATTAATAAGTCGAATAACTGGGGCATCATCCACTACTCCGACGGAATCGCTGGAGATTATTACGGGGCTCCCACCTCTTCATATAAGATCAAGGCCTCAGCAAGGGCAGAGGCACTAAGACTGGAGTGTGGGGGACGATGGAGGACGAGGGGGGTCAAGTGAGAACTGTGACTCTTTCGATAAAGCAGAATAGCATTCCCCCAGTAATCCACATAGACCTCATGCACAAGGTGGACATGGCATCGGCGGATGACTGGCTCAAAAGCTGTGGGACACCAAGCGAAGGAACAGATGGCTCGAGGAAAGAAGGCCGCACAGGCTTTGATTTCTATGTAGAAAGGACGAACTACAAGTTCTATGATACAATGGGAAAATATGCAACTGTATTTCAGGCGAAAGTTATGGCAATAGCCAAAGCCATATAGTACTGCCTTAATAAAAAATACAGGGAAAAATAGCCATATGTACTGACAGTAAGGCAGCGATCGGGGCGCTAACAAGTACAGTGCACAGATCAGAACTTACGAATAGATGTCGGGAAGCAATAAATAAACTAACTAAAACTGCCAGAGTCACCCTACAAGTTGGGAGCTGAGGACAATGGACCTGAATATACCGTGGGAATCTCTTATAACACGGATATGGAAGAGATAGCAACATGGATAGAGAAACGGTGCGATGAGAACTGGACAAAGACAAAAGCCAGACAATCAAAGGCTATTATTGGGGAAGAACTATGGAAGGACCTACCGATAAACATAAAGGACTTTAATAGGGTGCAAATGAGAAACCTGACAGGCATACTGACAGGTCATTGTAGAAACAGACACTATCTCAACAAGAAAGGAAAAAGTGAGGCAAGTAGATGGTGTGGAGAGGGAAGAGAGGACGCCATACATATACTTAGAGATTGCCCAGCACTAGGGCACATCAGGGGGGAAATGTTCCTACCACTAACAGCACTCGCATCACTAGTGAGGAAATTGGGGCTCTAGTAAGCCAATGACAGCGCCATATCAGTGTAAAAGGAATGCATACATAAGGGACAGTACAGGGTAACGGAACCTGTGTATGCTTAAGGGTTGGTGTAGAGCATAATGGGCTTAGGCCTCAGTGCTCAGGGCCCCAGCGAGGAAACTCACCATGGTACGATAGATAGATAGATAATAAGTTGAAAACTACTGGAGATATTTATAGGAAAGTTTTATACAAAAATAATTAGAAAGCAATAGCGGGGCAAAAAATGTAACAATATATAGGGTGTCTCATTTAAAATATCAAACTTCCTATTACTTTTTGGTGTAAGCGGCAACGTCGCGTTGTTAAAATATGTTAGATTGAGAGCAGGGCCACCCATGTTGCCAAATTTTCAAAAAATGTCTATGTCTCGTTTTCCATAAATGTTTAAGGTACCATCAACCATCAATCACCCTGTATATTTAAATAACTTGTCTAGCAAAAAACTGCATTAAACAAATAGCAGAAATAAATACAAATCACTCTACTTACACTTTAACATTATTGGCACTCAAATTATTTTCAGCATTATTTTGAGCGTTTGCCTTCAAAATCGACACCCTCGCAGGCTTCTCCGGGGCAACATTTTGTTTTTCAGTCTCATTTTTAAAGCTATCTTGTTCGTTTTTCTTTATTTGATCGATTTTTTCGTTACGGGAATCAGTTTCTTGATCTCTCTTTTTGGTTTCTTTTTCTAAAAATAAAATGATAAAGTTATAAGGGGCAGAATGTTAGCTTACTGTCAAAGGTCAATTCCATGTTAGATAACCTTTGACAGTAAGCTAACATGGAATTCTCACTCACTCAAGCATATATTGCATTTGATCAATGCCGCAGAACCATAGGAAAGACTTGGATTCTCTCCCAAAGTAGCCCATTGGATCTACACGGCCATAATAAGACCCATGGTAACTTACGGTTCCATAGTGTGGTGGTCCAAAACAGAACAGATCACGGCAAAACATAAGCTAGATCAAATTCAAAGAATAGCATGTTTAAACATCACAGGTGCTATAAGGACTACACCAACTAGACTATGGAGGTGATATTGAATCTCACCCCTGATATATTTGAAAGGGGAAGCGACTTTGATGACTCTAACACGCCCCGCATAGTCGGTCTAGACACTAATGTAGGCACTGGCTCAACTGGACGATGCCTGTGGAGGGATGTTACAGGGGAACTTCCAATTCTACAGGCAAGAGCGGACTCAGTTGCAGCAAGGTTCGTTTTCAATAAACCCTACACAATCAACATAAGAGAAACAATACCAATAAAAGGCGAGTCTAAAGGAACCATTAGCCTATATACTGACGGCTCTAAGACCAAGGTGGGCACAGGCTGTGGCATATACTCACCAACCATAAACCTGAAAATCGGATGGACAATGGGCGCCGTACCTAGCGTGCTTTAATCCGAACTGACAGCCGAAATTAAAAGCCGCAACATCGCCAACCATAGGAGCTGTATTTATACAGACAGTAGGCAAGCATTACTAGCCCTGGCTAACATCTCTCTAAATAATGTGGTCAACCTAGCCTGCATCAAGGGACATGATATATCTAAAGGTAATCATACCACAGACTCGCTGGCCAGGGCGGCTGCGGGACGGAAACCAGTTGGTCCCGTCCCCACCACTGGACTGACAACAGCTATTTTAAAGACATCATTAAAGAATACTCCCATCGACTGTTTAAAGGAAAATAGGATGATACTACGAACTGCAACTTTGCAAAAATAATGCTGAGCCATCCAGACAAGTCAATAGCGAAAAAAACCTTATGATGTCCACAAGGAACCTTCGAACACTAACGGGTGTTCTAACTGGCCACTGCGGGCTACGAGGAAACCTATTTAAAATGGGTCTAACGAACACAGCTTTATGTAGAGGCTGTGAACAAGAAGATGAGACCGCGGAATACATTCTTTGCAATTGTCCCGCCCTCACATTTGAACGGAACTCCATGCTGGGCACGAACTGACCATTACTGGCCGAAATTATGAAGATTCCGACGCTTTGAATCTCTCGCCTACAAGAGGAAGCACAAAGGACCTACTAAGGTCCAGATGCAGTGGTATATTACCACCCTCTGAACATTCAGATATGAGAAGGGGCAGAATGTTTTCTTTCTTTTTATAAATAAATGATTTCTTTTAATTTTTAAATTTTACTAAATATTCTTCATGATATTTATTTATTAAAATTGAAATTTCTCACTTTGAAGTAATTCTACGCAAAAATATTAAAACTAGAAAAAAACGGCACATTTCTATCCTAATTAAAATTTTTAAAAATAAACTCTTTAATATATATATAATTATATAATATATATATATATATATATATATATATATATATATATATATATATATATATATATATATATATATATATATATATATATATATATATATATATATACATAAGAAAATGTCAATACCTCAAAAACAGTGTGGTTTAGTATAAGGCAAACAAAAAGATTTATGTCAATTAAAAAAACTTATGGTAGCCCCAAAATAATGAAATACCTAATACTACATAACCGACTATGATTATATAAATGAAGACATTTTAAAAACTTATTTTTACATGTGTTTGTTTAAATTTTATCTTTGTCTATGTATGTAAATATGCAGTGTATTTTTGTGTAAATAAAATTCTGTATGTATTTTTCCTATTATATCTATTAAATCAGTTTATAAGAATTGTATGGGGTGGTTTTTAAGGATTGAAAATTTGCAAAATAATGAAATTGATAATATTTCAGGCAGTAACATTTTTAATTAGTAACTCTGTCAAGCTATTAATTTTTTTAAGCTATAATAGGGGTTGATTTATAGGGGTTGAAAAGTTGCAAAAGAAATTAGTACATATTTTAAGCAACAACATTCAAACATTAAATCACTATAATAAATTAATCATTTTTTTAGGGTAAATATTGTTTCTTACTTTCAGCTCTATAAGGGTTGATTTTTAAGGGTTGAAATATTTTGAAACTGTATTCCAAATCCAAACCAAATTTTACCCATCTTAAGGTATAAAATGTTATTTGATAAGTATTGACAATTAGAGGTAGTTTTCACTCTTAATCTATATAAAATTTGAATACATTTTTTATGCAAATCGATGCAGGACGAAAAAATTGCGAGGTTTTGCCATTTTTTGAGCTTCATTTCCTGGACTATACCTAAAGTCCAAAATTTTTGTCAGTGACTCATTTAATATCGGCCACCCAACCGACGAAGCGGCTGAATAAAAATCTAACACTACTAAATGATTTTTAAGCCTATGATATACTTTTCCGCTTAAATAATAGTGAACCGGCCAAAAGTTTCATCGCCATGTTGTCATAATTCGCGAGAATAAGTTACCAGCCAGCGATCGCATTTAAAATAGCACGCCAATATGTATTGAAATCATTGTTATCGAGAAGACAATAAATGTGGCAACACAAATCCCTTAGTTTACAACTTGAACAGACTCGAAAATAAGCGTATCGACAGGGTTTTCGTGCTGTTCGATTATTTTATTTAGTTATTATTAATTATGGACAGATTTTGTAAGTTTAAATTTTAATTGCTATACAGGGTTTTTTCTAAATATTGTAAATTTCTAGTTTTCGTAGTATATAGACATTGTTTTGTGCCAATTTTATCTTATTTAGTGTATATAATTGTATAGATTTAGTGTTGTTAAGTGGTTTTAATTCAGTAAACTATGAATATTCACTAACCTTTAACTAGTAATTTGCCTACACAAAAAAATCAATTAACGTTAAAATAACGAATAATGGTTAAAAATGTTTACCATAGGATTCGGGAACAAAATCCTGAACTAACCACTTTGGATGCAGCAGAGATATGTGCAACTTTGACAAAAAATTTTTCGCGTACCGTATTCAGAGTTTTAAAAGGCAAATAAACAATATTAGTAATTATTTGGATAACTAGAAAATGCGATTTTTTCGCTATTTTTTGCACACTCCCTACTTTTCGATTATTAAACATGAGTCAGAAGTAGGGACCGGACATCGCTAAAAAACCATTACAATTTCGAGCTTAAAATGATATAGAATATACCAAATAAAAATGCAATAAAAACTCTACTTTCTTTTGTATTTATAGTTTTTATTTGGGTATTTTTATTCGGTGTGATTCTTGTAGAATAATACAAAAGCCGTGGCAATAGTAAATAATTTAGAGGAGTTTTTGCAACAAAAAAAGAATTAAACCATGATATTTTATGATGCTTTTATATAAATTATATGAAATAAATTAAAATTAAAATAGACTTTTTGTCGTTATAAATTGACAAATATTTGATTGCACCTCTATTAGGTTTCATATTTATGCAATTAACCCCACAAACATACTTTTGTTGGTAGAAATGCAGCTCTCCAAGTGCAGTACGAAAACTCTCCGGGCCTATTTGTTGTGAACTCGTAAAAACCAGTTCCGTTACATAGGGTAAATCGAGGGGTAAATCATATTATATTAGTGCCAAAATAATTTGTTATATTTAAACAGGTGTAAGTCGCTTACAGGCAAATAAATAATGAGTGCAAGTTAAAAAAATGAAGTTGGGGTGGCTCCTTCCATATTCTACTTTTTTATTTGAAAATGAAAGAGGTGTTTTTCATCTTTGGACAGTTTACGAAGGCTGTGGTCTAAGCACTAACGTACCGTGGGAGTCTTAAGTGTGGTGAGAGGGAGTTTGTTCACACGGGACTTAAATATTTGGAGACTGGAAGAAGTAGGGAAACCTTTTGCGGGTAGCAGTTTCCATCGTCTGGACACTCTAGCGATGAAGGAACTATGAAAGCAGGAAGTTCAGGGCCTCTCTAGTTAAACTGTAAAAGGATGTATAAAAGTTGCACCAAGTGTTGCTTCGTTGGGAGCTGCCCGAGGAGGTATTATACTGGAACTCCTCTGAGCAGAAGCCGTGAAAATACCTAAAGAAAAGCGACAGATCCCCTACAGCTCGTCGGTGGGCAAGAGGACGAAGGTTTTCTGTGAGCGTGGGATTATTTATAAGACGAACAGCTCTTCTGTGAATGAGTGGTAGGAGACGCCATTCCACAGATATAAGAACAATATTCTAAAGAAGGTCTAATTTGGGATATATAAAGCGTATAGAGATTGGAAAAAAACTTTCTGGCTCGAAAGAGGAATCCAAGCCTTTTTAAAGCTGCTGAGGCAGGCTATGGATGTAATGTGTTTGTGCCAGTTAAGGTTATTCTTAAAAGTAACACCGACAAGAATAAATTACTCTTTGTTCTGCAAAACTTTGTCGCTCATATGTAACAGATGAACATTGATAGACTTTTTTCGCGACAGCGAACCTGCCTGTGTTTTGGAAACTGAACAAGATTTTTGGCGCCCCAATCCAAGATAAGTTTAAGGTTTTGTAAGAGAGACATCTGTATTGACCTACGCTTGGTTTTGAAATCAGGCTTATTGACTGGCTTAAGAAAATGGTGCAGAGGAGTTTGGTGCAGAATTTATAATTCTTAATTTATTTGTACAAAACCATATAAAATGGAGCGACATGTTAAAGGTTTACAACATTTAGAAAATATGCAAAGTTTTCCGGGGGCATCCAAATCTACAGAACGAGAACGCAGATTTCTGCATGGATTTGTGTAAAGCTTTTATTGCAGCTGATATTCTTCTTCATAAAATAAATTATTGGTCCACGAGGACATTTTTGGAAAAAATACTACCACAGAAAAGTACCAGACGAATCAATTCTGCATGAAACTATGTTGATAAGGTCCATTTTAAAAACTATGGACAAAATACGACACAATCTGGAAGGAAAAAAGGTATGGTTTAGTGTCCATGAAACCACTGATATCAAGGAAAGATATGTTACTAATATTATTGTTGCACCTTTAAGTTATCACGAACCTGAAAAACTCATATTTAATTAACAGTTAATTTTTTCTAAAACCAATAGTGAGACAATAACAAAATTTGTAGTAGAAAGTATTACTTAACTAATGTCAGTCACTATTATTCAGAAAAGTGGCGTTTTGTTTCTTTCGATTGTGCTGCATATATGCTGAATGCAGAAAGACAGTTAAAAGAACATTTTCCGAAATTGCTTCATTTGACATGTTTAGTTCATGCCCTACATAGAATATGCGAAATGGTACGTTACTTTTATCCACTTATTGATACTTTAGTTATCGAGGTAAAAAAGTTTTTTTTTTCCATATTTTTGAGGCACTTCAAAATAAAAGAACTGACCTGAAAAATCATTTTCGATTTACTCCGGTTACAAGCTGTGATGTCGAAAGGAGCTTTTTTAGACTTGGACATATTTTAAATTATAAAAGAACCAATTTTACCGAAACCAACTTTAAAAAGACGTAAGTTATATCATGTAATGCAAATAAATTGTAAAACACTCCTGTTATGTTTTTATTTCACATATTTTTAAATTTATTTATATTTAATATCTCCTTAATACGCACGCCAATGAATTTACGAGATATAAAAAATGTATAGGGAACAAGCTTGTTCCGAAATCCGGGCCCTAGTCAGAAGTTGTTTTTTTGGCCGCCTCTTATAATATTTCAAAAGAATGATAATTAAATTTTTAATTACATTTTACGACATATTCCCTTAAATTGTATCATTTGCACGAAAACATATTTAAAAAACTCATACTATTTTAATATTTTAAAAAAATCACTTAAAAAGTACAGAAAAAACCTTAATTTTCAATAAAGAGTAGATAAAACGTTTAAGTCCGAATTCAACTCGAAATTCTAAAAATGTTGACCTGTTGCCAAGTTGTAATAGTTTTCTTTATGACATTGTTATAAGGTGTGCGGATCTTGCTTCGCTCGGCCCGCTATGTTTGATCAAAAATATCCACTAAATATGGATCTCGAAAGACTCAAAATAGTTATTGGATTCTACAAGCTGATGATTTAAGGGCTTTCGTGTTCACTATGTAGTAGATATTTTTGATGAAGCAATATCGTATTTAAAATTGAATTTGCAAGATTGGTGGTGAACTGGCAAGTCGGTGTAACTTGGATTGTCTAACGTTCTGTTTTTACGTCTTTTTTAAATTATATTAAGACTGAGTTTTATTATTTTATTCATGTAGCAAAATAAAATTGGAGAAGGCAAAATGAAAGTAAAAATGTATTATTATTTTTGGAAAAACTATGATAAATCCCCAAAAAAAAACTTGTGTTCTATGACCTCAAAATAGGAGGTGTGAAAAATTTAGCAAAAAATTTACAATTTTCATTAATCCGAATATTAACCAAAATAATATAGGCTTGTTACTAATTTAAAGGGTTGATGAAAATGTGAGAAAATAACTTTTGCTTGTAAAAAATGTTTTCATGTTTGATGAAATTTTATCATTTATTTTCTAAAATGCACACGCCACTGGAATTGATTCCCCTGACGCCCACAACCCGGGGCACTCTAAAGGCGAGCGATGCGTCATTGACAGAAATTTTAGACTTGAGGTATAAGAAAATCTGAAATTTTATTGGTTCAAAAAGGCTAACCTCTGTCTTTGTGGGAAAAGTTGATGCCGAGAATTTTGGGACTATGAAGGTATTTGTCTATTAAAAACTTTATAAAAAAGACCCTTGCAATAAAGCGACCAAATTTATAGTGAACAAACTGCACAAGGCTCGCCATGATCAATCCATAATCAGAAGCTGGCACCGAATTACCTTATCCACCCTAAAGCCCTAATTTAGCATCATGCTACTCTTTTTTAACCTGAAAGGCCACAAATCTTTCTTAGTTGATGACTGAAGGCGAGTAAATGTTTTTGAAAACATAAACAATTTTTTTATTTTAGCTAGAAAAGACTAAGAGAAAAACCTATTTATTATATTAGTTTACCTTCTCTTTGAGCTATCTCCATCTCTAACTTCAATTGTTCCTCCTGCCTTCGTTTCCTCTCTTGTTCTAAGCGTCTTTTTTCTTCCTCCTCTTCCTTTCTCCAAAATTTATCTCTTTCTTGCGAGTTAATTTCTTTAACTGCGTTTACTTTTTGGTATCTGGTTCCTAAAAAAAAATGTGAATAGCAATAATTTTTATGCTGTTTATACAGTGACCGGTATAAAGCTGGCTTTCCACGCGCAATAGTTTCACGAAAATAGTCTCGCGTTGTGGATACCTAACGCTACCTACTTCTTGCGCGATGACGTTTCGAGGTGAACGGATGGGTAATCGGTTTTGGGGGATGAATAGTGTTGTAAACGGAAAAATTTCCAGTGAAAATATTTCTATGGACATAGATATAGTGCAGTGGATGGGGAGAAAAAAAGTGTTTGACCTCCGGTTTTTTGGGGTGGCGCCTTTTCGTTGACCTTACAGGGTATAGCGAAAACTGAAAGAGATAGGACAAATCTGATTGCGCAATCTCGATTTCGATTTTTGAAACAAATTCAATGGTGAAACTAAATCATGGATAACTTGATTCGTTTTGGAGATACAGAGTGTTTTTCAAATTTTGTCAATTTGGCCAGGCACTTGTAACTCGCTTGGTATTAGCGATAGAAAAAAAGTATAAATAGAAAAGTTTTAGGGATTTTTGCGTAGAACTCAGTGGCGGACCTATAAATTTTGTATTGACTTTTATTTTAAGTTATAACACAAAGTTGGGTTTTTCAAATGGAACACCCTGTATATTTTTTTAAAAATGGATAGAGCTTACAAAGACCAATTCGATGATATATAGTTTGATGGGTCTGTCTGTAACAGATGTTGCCAAATTGGCAAAAACCTATAAAAATTAAAATATTTGAGACAAAGTTGTTGTTTTTTAATGGGACACCCTGTGTATTTCTTTAATAAGTAATGCAACTGACAAATATCAACCAAATGATATATGGTTTAATGGGTCTGTTTCAATAGATCTTGGGCAAACTGAAAAAAACGTAAAAAGCATATATCCGATCCTTGCTAACACTTATTTTATTATTTAACCAATTTTCTAACTTCATATAACTAAATTTAAATTACGAATAAAATCCAAGACTAAAATATATATTTAATAATTCATACTATTAAACCTATGCCTAAACTTAATATAAAAAAGTTTTGATATTGCTGTGTTTATCATGATTGAAAAAGGAAACATTTTCTAAAGTAGGCTTTGAGTATAAAACCCCGTATGAAGCAAATGAAACTGACGTACTAGTATGACTTATTTGGAAGCAGTGATATTATTTTATAAAATGGAGTTTCAAAATTACGAAAAATTTAATATGTTGGAATGTTACATTGAAAGTGGAAAAAATAGTATAAATGCATTAAATCTGTATTTTAATAGATATCCAGAATGAAGGCAACCAGGACAGAAAATGTTTGCCAGATTAGTAAGTAATTTGATTTCCTTTGGATCTTTTCAAAAACCACGTTCAAAGACCTATAATAAAGAAAACAGAGAGCTGGAAGAAATGAATACAATAGGGTATGTTATCGCAGAACCTACTGCACCATCCAGACAAATTTGGGATGCTATTGGTGTTAATAGAAAAAAAAGTAAAAAAAAATTTTAAAAGCCACAATTACCATCAATATGTTTATAGAAAAATCCTTAATTTACATCCGGGTGACGCAGAACGCCGTATCACATTTTGTTTGTGGTATCTCCGGCAATGTGAACAAGATCCAGAGTTGTCCAGAAAGATAATATGGACAGATGAAGTTCGAGTAACTAGTGAT
Source organism: Listronotus oregonensis (assembly GCA_019359885.1). NCBI lineage: Eukaryota > Metazoa > Arthropoda > Insecta > Coleoptera > Curculionidae > Listronotus > Listronotus oregonensis. Next base: position 78,383 of record JAHBCN010003358.1, on the reverse strand, counting down.
GGACTGTTTAATCGCCACAATAATCTTTACTGGTCAAACGGAAATCCTCGTTTGACAGTAAACAAGTCAGATAAGGAAATTCGGTTTTAATGTGTGGTGTGCACTTTATAAGAACAGAATTTTGTGCCATTTTAATTTGATGACAATCTCACAACAGACCTTTATTTAAATATTTTGGAAGAAAACTTATTAAATGAGATAGATAATCTTCCCCTTCTGGAAATGAATAATGTCATCTTTCAACAAGACGGTAATTCTTGCCACAATGCCCGTGCCGCGAGGTTATTTCTTGATGAACATTTTCCCAATAAGTGGATAGGTACCAATGGTCCAGTTAGGTGGCCGGCACGGTCACCTGACCTTACCAATATAGACTTTTTCCTCTGGGGATTTGTTAAAAACGAAACCTATAAAACTAAGAGCAACAATTTAAATGAATTACACATGCATTTTAGGAACAGTTTACAAACGGTGTCCAACTTGCATATATATAATGCTTTAAGAAGTGTCGCTAAACGTTGCGAAAAATGTATAGAAAATAATGGTTTGCAATTTGAACATTTGCTGTAAAGGACCTAAATATTTCGTAATTAAAATTTATAAAATAATTAATTCTTTTTTGTTTGTTTAAATTATTCAACTTATAATATTAGTATTACTGGTAATTATGTTAAATTTTAGTTTATCTAAAAATGTTTTTTTTAAGATAATTAAATAGTTCTCCCTTTTAAGTATAAATTAAAATTATATTGCTTCGTATCTTAATATTATTATTAATATGTTTTTTATTATGATTTTGAGATATTAAAATTACATAGTTTTCATTTTTGGTTTTATTTAATTTTTTATGGTTTTGTCAGTTTGGGCCAGATCTATTACACACAGACCCATTAAACCATATATTATTTAATCGATCTTTGTCTGTTTTATTAGTTATTAAAGAAATACACAGGGTGTCCATTAAAAAAAAAACAACTTTGTGTTACATCTTTTAATTTTATAGGTTTTTGCCAATTTACGCAAGATCTATTACAGACAGACCCATTAAACTATATATCATTAATTTGGTCTTTGTAAGCTCTATCCATTTTTAAAAAATATACAGGGTGTTCCATTTAAAAAAAAACCCAACTATGTGTTATAACTTAAAAATAAAAGTCAATAAAAAAAATATAGGTACGCTACTGAATTCTACCAAAATCCCTAAAACTTTTCTATTTACAGTTTTTTTCTATCTCTAATACCAAACGAGTTACAAGTGCCTGGCCAAATTGACAAAATTTGAAAAACACTCTGTATCTCCAAAACGAATCAAGTTATCCATGATTTAGTTTCACCATTGAATTTGTTTCAAAAATCGAAATCGAGATTGCACAATCAGATTTGTTCTATCTCTTTTGTTTCGCTGTACCCCGTAAGGTCAACGAAAAGACGCCACCTGTACAGTTTCAATTTTTATGAATTGGAATTAAGTTGCTTTTACCCTCTAGATCAAAGTTTATATATGCTTAGGGTGTGCTTTTTATTTTTAGGGGTTAAAACCACCCCTTATGCTAAGAAATTAAAAAACCATAGAAATAGACCTTATGTTAATTAAAATCATAGCTAAATATGTAGAATGAATCTATTTTTATGTTGTGAGTTATATCTAACATTATATTTGTAACGTTTCAACCCTTAAAAATCACCCTTAATAACGAAATTACAAAAAGAATTGTTTTTTTATTTTAAAATTAATTAATAACGCTTTTATTGTGAAAAAAATATATTTTAACAGTGTACGGTAAAATAAATATTTAACTACCATAGCTCAACCTTTAAATAACCACCCCTTATGAGATTTACAAAAAAAAAATGTTTTTTTGACAAATTGAAACGATTTGATGATACATAATTATAGTCCGGGAAATAAAGCTAAAAAATGGCACAACCTGGCAATTTTTTTTGTCCTGTATCGATTTGCATAAAAACTTGGAATTAGGCGCTTCTAACCCTCTACTTCAAATTATATTTCTAGCACAGGAGAGGAGGCATTTTGGCTAGAATTTTTTTGTCCTGCATGGATTTACCTGAAATTTTCACAGAGGGTAGGGAATAGCCCAAGGATCAAAGTTTATATCATGCCGAGGTGTGCTTTTATCCTGGGGGTGGTTGCCACCCCATCTTGGGGGTGGATTTTTTTTTACATTTTAACTACAGATATCGATAAAAAAGGGTAATTTTAAGTAAAACATGTTCTATACATTTTTTCCTAAAACTAATATTTTCGAGTTAACCGCGATTGAAAG
>JAHBCN010003358.1:0-76078 GCA_019359885.1 Listronotus oregonensis | reverse complement strand
TTTCGAAAAAAGTTTTTTTACGAGAATATAACTATGTCCCTCGAAATCATTTGTCATTAGATGCAAAACAGGTTGTGAAAAATGTGTATGAAACTTTAATCAGTAGAGGTCTAATTAAACAAGAAGCTTTAAAAGAAACCTGTCTACTTACAAAAACTCCAATATCATCGATAAGGGATATTATTATTAGTGAAGAATTGAACAAAAGAAAAAAACGTAGTGATTTTCAATCTCACCGTATAGACAATAGTGATCAGGACCTAATAAAAAGAAAAATATATTGTGATTATGAAAGCGGAGTTATTCCTACCTTGGATAAACTGAAAAAGAAGCTAGACGAAGACGAAACCAATATAAATATTAGCCGTGCCACCCTCCATAGAGTTGTTTGTAAAATGGGATTTAAATACCGCAAAATAGACAAAAGACAAGTAGTAATGGAATCGCACAGATTACGCACTTGGAGATTTAATTACCTTCAAGAAATTAAAAGATATAGGTTAGAAAACAGATCATAATTTACCTTAATAAAACATGGTTCGATACACACGACACAGTATCCAAAGGATGGGTTGATTGCAGTCAAAACTGTCAGACGAAAGCACCTTCAAATAAAGGAAAACGCATTACCATAATACACGCTGGTTCAGAAGACGGATTTGTCCCAAACTGCTTGCTTTTGTCTGCAAAGAATATTAAGGATTCTAGCTTGGATTATCATGAGGATACAAGTGCAGAACTTTTTGAAAACTGGTTTCAAAATTATCATTTAAAAAATATTCCAAACCACAATGTTATTTTCATGGATAACGTAAGCTACCACAGCCGTCTGCTACACAAAGCACCAGCTTAATCAAGTTCAAAAACTGAAATCCAGGAATATTTGTTAGAAAATGATATTTATTTTGAATTCAGTTACAACAAAACGCATCTTTTGGAAATCCTAAATTCATATGCAATTAAAAAACAATATGTATGTGATAATTTGGCTGAACAGGCTGGGCATACTGTCTTACGGCTTCTTCCGTATCAAGGGATGTTTAACCCCATAGAGCATTTGTGGAACCAAGTAAAATCAAGGATCAGAGCAAAAAATGTTACACCTACTTTAAGTCCCAGTGTTATAAATTTGATAAAAAATGTAATTACTAACATACCAGTTGAGAGCTGGAAAAATTTTTCTACAGCTCATTATAAAAATTGAGGACTCTTACATTTCTATCCAAAACAACATAAATCCTATTGTAATTAATCTCAATGATGACTCTGATAGTAAACAGAATTAGATTTAGATATTTAGATTAAAAATGTAATTATGTATAGATAATGCAGTTATAAATTTATTAAAACTTTGCATATATTTAATTTCTTAATGTTATTTTAAGATCATACTTACCTAAATAAACAATAAATTATAAATCTTTATATTATTAAAGTCCGTCCCTAATGTTCTGTCCTTTAATACCTACCGATCCGCAGTTTTATTGCTGTCGGCAGGTATAATCCATAAATGAAGGCAAGAGTTAACACGGTATACTTTGAGACAGACTATACTACTTGTTTATAATATATATACATTTTATTCTGCCGTTGCGACAACGTTGCCAAAGCACTGACACATGCAGTTATTTCATTTCACACCACGACAAAGAAGACTCTGTTCATCATGTTACCGAGCAGACGAGTACTGCCAGAACAAATTAATCTATCATTTGTTGCATTACATTATGTATAGTCCAGAAAACGAAGCTGAAAAAATTGCAAAACCTGGCAATTTTTCAAAATCATAGATTTGCACAAAAATTTGGGATCAAGCTTAACTTACCCAATCTTAAAATTTATATTATGCCGATGGACGCTCTTTATTTTTAGGGGTGAAAACTACCCTTTATTGCCAAACCTATAAAACTATACATTAAAGCTTAAGTTGAGTAAAATTTGACTCGAATATGTTGAAAATTAAAATATTTAAACCTTTAATAATCAACCATTATTATAATTAAAAAAATATATTCACCCTAAAAAATTAATATGTTATCACAGTGACTTGCATTTGGGCTTAAGCTTAACTTACTACCCTCTTCAAAATCTTCACTATGCTGAAGGTAGCTTTTTATTTTTAAGGGTGAAAACTATCTCTTATTGCATAAACCTCCAAAAATTTAATATTAAGCAGCTTAAGTCACATAAAATTAGGCTCATATAAATTAAAAACTGAGTATTTAATTCTTTGAAACATTATTTAATATATTTTAACCCTTGAAAATCAACCCTTATTATGATATATTAAAAAAAAACAAATTTTTTTAGTAAAGGAAAACCTACAATTTTGTATTCAACAAAATTTTACGTATCGTTACAAAAATGTCTCTTTCACTTTAAGACCAATTTTTTTTTAAAATAGGCACTTTAAACCGGTGAACTTCCTGAGCATATTACAAGTACATACATAAAGTAAATTGTAAAGTGACAAAGATTATTTTTAATTGGGGTGGCAATTAGGGGGTGATTTTCACGTTTTTTTTTCATAAAAAAAATTAGGATCAACTTTATTTTGGCCATTACTCGCTTAATTTTAGTGCTAGAGACTTTTGTATAAAGCAAAAATGAAGGTTTTTTCAAGTACTACAAAGAAGGTTTTATGACCTTTCCCCGAAAAATGCATCGTTTTTTGGTTATATTACGATGAAACTTTTAATGTTGGCATTTAACGAATAAGAACCAACCTTCAACAGGCTATAACTCCGTTTGTATTGGGTCTATGGACATCACAAACCCACCGTTCTTGTTGTTTTTTAACAAACAACATTTTTGGTGCTTACTTTTCGAGTTATTTTCGAAAACCGTCTGAAAACGTGTTTTTTTTGGTTGAAAAATTAACATTTTTAATTGCGAATAACTCAATAAGTAATGCAATTGAAAAAAATTATAAAACAAAAGTTGCTTAGAATCTATCCATTTCCGAACTTATTTTTCATGAAAATTTTCCACCCCAAGAGGCGACATTCGGGACCAGGCACGATGACAACTTTGAATTGAGGGTAAGTAGAGTCTAAATCCAAATTTTCATGCAAATCGGTACTGTTTGGGATAATCCGGAAGGAAACTGGTCATTGACTGGACTAATAGAGATAATGGTCTATTCACACACATCAATGAGTCTCAGTTACGGTTCGTGAAGTTGTACCACTCCTCGAGAAAAAAATATTGTTGGTTAACTTGAAAATAGACACGTTGATATGTCAGGCAAAGTCACGTATGTCGTGCGTTAATCTTGTTTCAGAATCCGTTCCGTTCTAACGTATATTCGTTGCCAATAATATTTTTCAGTTTTGACTGAGCATCAGACAAGTGATTTTGATAATAACGAAATGCATTCAATAACACTAAAAACACTAGGTTTGCTAGATACATTTTGGTTTTTTCAATTTTAACCCTTTTTTAAATTTTTTTTTTTCAGTGGGTTTCTTTATAAAAATTTTTGCTCTTGATGGGTTTTTTTTGGGTTCCCGGTGTTATTCAAAAATTGAACTATAACAATTTTATTTAAATACTTTTGATATATTTAATGGGGAAACGGTTTTTAAATTGATTTTTAATAGATGGAAAATTCATTTTATTTCGTTTGATTTTGTAACCTTTTTTTTTTCAGGGGTCAGTGACATGTTGGTGGATATTTTCGAATCCTTGGTATTTTCATGTATTTTTAATTAGATATCCATAATCTTATTGTTTTGAATCTTAAAGTTTTGAAAGTTTTAAAATAAGTCGGTTTAAGGTGAACACTGTTTTTTTTTTTTTCTTTTTTGGCTAAAATGACTGGAAAGTGTAGTAAGCGCCGCTTGGAAGTCTCGAAGTCGAGAGTGATTCCTAAATCTTTCTTTTTTTGAAAGTTCTGACAGAAACCGGTTAAATCTGGATTTCGGGATTTATTTTGGAGGCGAACGTGTTGTTTGTTATAATGCTGGGTAGTTCCTGGTGGCTTAGAGCAACCTTAAGAAAGCTGAGCCAGCTGGCAACATAAGATCGTGTGAGTTGGTAGAATTGTAGCAAGAAGGGTTGGTACTGCAAGGCCGACTTTGACAGGTAACGCTGCTCGTGGAAAATTAGCTTGGGGAAGTTATCTCTCTCCTGCTGACCACCAAAGAGACAGCTCACGTGAAGGCAATGTTCTAAAGTTGATTTTCAACCATTTTCTTGGGGATTGTTGAATAAATGCTAAGTAAATTCCGTGAATGAAAAATGTGAATTCCTCATTTACTTACACGCCGCTCCAGTTCCTGTCGGTTTTGGAACCATCCGTACCAGATAATGTCTCCAACCGTGCCGGGAGATCGGGTTGCTGCACTACTTCGATCTGAATTTTCACCATGAATCATCTGTCTGTTCTCTCGTCCAGGATGTTGCCGCCAACCTGACTTTATGTTGTTGTGTCAAACTAGCGTAGCTCATTCTTCCTCCTACATATAAGGGTAAATGGTGAAAGGTCTAAGAGACACACATGGCTGCTGTTGGGGTTGTTTAATTGCTCCTGTTATAGCTAAGCAAGCAATCTTTGTACCTTAGTTCTGTACAGCAGTTCTTTGTCGCTTTTGTCCACCATACCAGTGATGCGTATGTTATCATGACCTACACCATGGGTATAACCAATAAACCATGTCTGGTTTAAGGCCCCATGTTTTACCATGAGCGCGTCTGATTAACATAAGAGTCATCTCCGCTTTCTTTCTTATTTTCTGAAGATGTTGGTTCCGGTAGTTTAGAGTCTAGGACCTAGGATGACACCCAAATATTTTACCTCTATCACAATCTTGATTGTTTACTTGTAGAGTCAGGGTCCTAAGCCTCTAGATTTTTCCTTTTGGTGAAGGTAACTATGGCTGATTTAGAAGGGGTTATGTTTAGTCCCTCCTTTCTCGTCCATCTGGTAACTGCGTTTGGGCTGTTGTGATTTATCCTAAAGTTTTTTAAATTTCCTTGGATAAATGAATATTTTTCATGGCTGAATAGCTGGGAACAAAGAAGAAAATAAAAAGAATAAGGCAGTAAAATGATAAATAAACTCATTTTCTATATTATGTACTAAACTCTTCTAAAATTCACTTATACTAAATATTACCAAAAGAATATACTGAAATAACAAAAGGCAAAAATTAGTGACTTCATTTTAATAAAGAAATTACTATAAACCTGGAAACACATTGATACCAACTCATTTGACCTGGGCACTCCAAAGACCACGATCTGGCACCGGGTACTAGAATACTACATGTAAACACGATCCTTAGCGCACCGTAATTCTGCAAGCCCTGTCAATTCTGGAGCATCTGTGTTCGACCACCATAAAACCTCCACCATAGCAAAAACTAAAGATTCTGGTGGAGGAACGTCGTATTAACCTGTGAAGACTACGTTAATACCAACCAGCAATCTTGTCTGGGTACTCTTGCAGGCCCTTGTCACTGCTCAGCATTTGTGTTCAGCTTGAATCACAAAACTCTCTAAGTGCAATGTAAAACTGGGCCACTATTAGAGGGAAATGTCATAAAACCCAAAAGACCGCGTTTACACCATCCTCTGATGTAACTAACATCCCAGGTCCTTAATAAAAGCTATATTTGTAATGACCACCTAGTGGGAACCTCGAACAAAGTAATTGGCCAGAGATTAGAAGGATTTGATGTAAACTCCAAAGACACGTTTGCTGAACATACTTGGCGGGCACCAAGATTTGCAGGCTCCTGGTAATGTCATATTTGTGTTCAACGACCACAAAACTTCTCAAATAACAAAATTGGGCTTACTATTAGGATAGCTGTTTCAAAACCCAGAAGACTGCTTTTACCCCCATCCTTACGGCGCACCAGGTACCTGCAGGTCTGTCAGTCATATTTGTATTATTTCCCCCAAAAGGAAACCCCTGAATAGAAAAATGAGATTAGGAGGATTTGTCGAAAACCAAAAGATGACGTTTACACCAAAATTTGGGGAAAAGGTACCTGGGGCCTTCATGCCCATATCTGTCCAGCGAGCCCAAACCCCCGAGTAACAAATTGGGGTTTTTTCCCGTCTCAAATTTAGATATACATTTTTATGAGAAACCAAAAAATGATCAAAATGTTTTTTTTAATGAAACAGTTTTTCATTTCATTAAATTTTAATGTTAAAAAGTTTGTAGGGGCATGATTGAATGCAACCATTCAATCCACCCTACTGCACAAAAACCCTCGTGTCCCTGACTAACTTTTTTTATAAAACATATATTAATGATATTTTAAAAACCAAATCATGGTAACTCTAATTTTTTCTTTAAAATAACTAAAACAAATTTTTTTTTAACATTAAAAATGTGTATTCAATAAAAAATTTTAAAATGATAAATTTCTAAAATAGGGAAGAAACCCGAATTTAAAGAACATGAAAATTAAGAAAACCATCTAATATTAGCAAATAAAAGTGTTAGCCAAGTATGGTTTCAATAAACCGTAATCTTGATTCATTGTTTTTTTATTTGTTAACTGATACACAACGTTGGAGATGTATCTCCAACGTTTTCAAGGATCAAAATTTTAAAAGCAATACTTTATATGTTTTACCAAGTTCCCCAATTTTTTTGTCAGGGGTGGGGCAACGGCAGCCGATATTCGGGAATGTCTACACTAGGTTTCCCTAAATACATTTTGGCCCAAATTTTTTAGCCTTTAATCTTTTTTCCCAGGGTGTTGTTTGACCAGCGCGTTCAAAAAAAAAAAAAAAAAATTGATCAGTTCAACAAACTCAAAAAATGTGGTGAAGATACATGAAACAAAGCATTGGGCAAGTTAAAGGGAAACAAAAACATACGGAAGAGGGGGGAAAAAATGAAACAGGAGCCGAACACAATTCAAAAAACACCGAATAAATGCAAAACTATTCATAAAGAAACCACTGAAGAAAAAAAAAATTTTAAGAAGCTGTAATAATTGGAAACAACTAAATGTATTTAGCAAACTAGGGAGATATCGAATATCTGGCTGCCGTTTTCTGAACCGTAAAGTTTTTTTTTTGTTTGGAACAACGGATAGTATAAAGGTAGTAGCTTTTAAAATTAACCAAAATTTCGGGGAATGACGCATTGGGGGGCCAAAAGGGCCCGTATGTCAGGGAATCAATCAGTGGCGGCATTTGAAAATAAATGATAAAATTTTTTTGTCAAACGAAAATATTTTTAAAGCAAAAATATTTTCTACATTTTCATCAACCTGAATTAGTACGTTTTTATTATTTTAATTATCGGATTTTAAAGAAATATATTTTGTTTAATTTCAAACTCCTATTGAGGTTAAAAACACAAATTGAGTTTTTTTTTAATTCATGTTTTTTCCAAAAAAAAAAAAAAAAAAAAGTTTTTTTTCTTTATTTTAATTTTTTTCGATTTATTTCAATTAAAAAAATAAAACCCCCAACTTAACATAATAAAAAGACGTAAAAACAGAAGATAGACAATCCAAAATTAAAGACTTGCCAATTCACCAATTTCAAAAATTCTATTAAATAGATATTTGCAAATTAAATTAAAAAAATAATTTAATTAAAAAATGAACAGCCGAATACAGCTTGTAATCCAATAACATTTTGGTCTTTTGGGGTTCCATATTTAGTGGATATTTTTGATTTAACATTGCGGGCGAGAAGTAAGATCCATACTTATAAATCAAAAAAAACCTATACAACTGGCAAAAAGTCAACATTTTTAGATTTAGATTTAAATTCAATTTTACCACTTTTAATGAAAATTAATTTTTGGGTTCGTATTTTTTTGAGGATTTGAATATGTTTTGTGAAATGACAGAATTAATTTTTCCCTTGAAAAAAAATAAAAACAACTTCAACCCAGGTTAACAAACGAAGTAGGAGTGTGCAAAAAATAACGAACAAACCGAAATTTTCAGTTACCCGAAAAATTAAATATTTATGCCTTTTAAACTCTGAAAACCGTCCCAAAACTTTGTTAATTTGGGGACTTTTGCAGCACCCAAACATGGTTCAGGATGACCCCGAACCAAGGTAAACATTTTTAACCATTATTTGTCTTTTAACGAATTTTAAGTTTTTTTGGAAGAATTACAAATTTTGGGGATTAGAATTTTCCCATAGTTACTAAAAAGCTATAACATTTAAACTTTATATACAATTATATACACCAAAAAAAACTATACAAAACAAAAAAATATCTATAAACAAAGGAAAACTAAAATTCAAATTTGAAACACCTGAATAAATTAAAATTAAACTTAAATATCTGTCCAATCAATAAAAACCCAAATCTCAAAGCACGAAACCTTTTGATAAATTTTTTCATGTTAAAAAGTTAAACAAAAGGGGAAAAAAAAACATTTTTGGGTCGTCCGAAAAAAAAGATTCAACATACAGTCATAAAATGATCGTTGGTTTAACTTTTTCTGCGCGAATTAGACAACGATGATAACTATTGGAGGAAAGTAAATAAATAGGCTGAAAAATTTAAAAGTGTTGGATTTTATCCAGCCCCCTTCTTCTTGTGGGTTTTATTTAAATGGGGCTATGTAGAAATTTGATTTAAGGTGAAGATAGTTTTAGTTATAAATTAAAAAAGGTTGAGAACACTCACTAACAAAAGTTGTATTAATTTTAAATAAAGAAAAGAAAGTCCAAAATTTTTAGTAAGAGTTGATTGGCTAGAGTACTCTAATGGGAAATTTTCCCCTTTAAATATATTTTTTTTAAGCTGTTAAAACTAGAGGTTGAAACTTAAAATGAATAAATTTATAGAAAAATGTTTTCGTTTTGGGAAAAAAAAAAAAAGGGAGATTTATTTGAAAATATTTACTTTAATCATTTAAAAAAGCGGTCTATTTAATCTAAGCCCCATACAGAAAAAATAATTTTATGCCAATTTCGAATATTCCAGAAAGTTGACCTGCCCTTTCCCAAACGTAATTTTTTGAATTTGAATAAAACCGAAAGAAAATTTTTTTTTATCACAAAAAACCCCAATTTTAATATTTAATTAATTTTTAATTTGATCCATAATCATGGACATTAACAACCCTTTGTGAATGATGTGGCTAGTAAAAAGGAAACATAAATGATTGGATTATGGAAAGGGAAAAGCGCAAGGTGGCAAAAAGGCCAGGAAAACGACGAAGCCAATCCATCAAAAAAGACCCTGAAATATTCACTTGAAGGAAAATACAGACTAGGAAAAGAAATTGGGAGAGAACCAGAATACCCAGAGAAGGCCAATTTGGATATTTGACGCCGCTTTAACCCGAGGAAATCTGAAATGGTGAGGATCCCAGGATAGCTTTTTCCAGAAAGCCCAGGACAAATGGGGACCTCTCCGGGTCAAGAAGTGGATAAGGAGCCAAAATCAGGCAGATACTGTACTTTCCCTTTGGCAACGACGAACCAAGAAAAAGAGAGCTGAAACACATACAAGAAACCAGAGAGGAACAATTGAGCAAACAAAACCTGACAATCGTTTAAAATGGGCCCCACCCTCCATGGTGATCACAAAGGCCCCAAGGAGAAACCAAGACTGATGTGAGAGGTGGAGGATTGGGAGAAGAACCGGGAATCTGAGCCATGAGAACTGGTTTTTTGATAAAACAGATAGCATCCGTAATTACCTAGACCCTCAAAGGTGGAATGGCATCAGCACTGCTTAAACGTGAAACCGCCAAGAACAGGATGATAGCTCGAAAGAGCCGGGGTTCGGGGTTTAGTAGAAAGGAGAACCCAAGTCTATGAAAAAGAAAATATTTAAAAGATTCAGGCGGGGAGGGGAATAGCCAGCCATTTGAATACCGCCTGAGAGAAGATACAGAGAAAATAAAATTATGGACTGAAAGGACGATCCAAAAAATAATCAAAGATCAAATACAAATAGATGTCAAAAAAACTTCGAAACCCCCAGAGCCCCTCGAAAAAAGGTCCGGACAAAGGATCCTGGAAAAACAAAAAACCGCCATTGGATTGAACAATGGACCTGAATACGTGGGGTCTTTACAAAGAAGAAGAAAATAGCAACATGGATAGAGAAACGTCGATTAAACTGAAAAGATAGAAGCGACAATCAAAGGCTATTATTGGGAAAACCAAAAGGAAGACCCCACCGATGGGAATTTAAAAAACCTAATAGGGGCAAAAAAGAGAAACCTGATAGGCTACTGAAAGTCATTGTAGAAACACACAAAATCCAACAAGATAAAAAAAAGGGGAAAGTACATGTAAAATGGTATGAGAGGAAGAGAGGACGCCAATATGGGCAGAGATTTTCCCAGCACTAGGGCACAAAAGGAAAGTTTTGTCGCATGCTTTTGGGGCCAATGACATGATCTACCAATTTAAGGACTGCATCACTAGTGAGGAAGTTGGGGCTCAGTAAGCAAAACGACAGCACCCCTATTAGTAAAGAATGTACGTAAAGGACAAAGGTGAGAAAACCTAAAGCTTAAGGGTTGGTGAATAATGTTTAGCCTCAGTGTTCAGGGGCCAAAGAGGAACCCATAACAGCAATAGATGATAGATATGATACCCAACAAAGACATGAAAATCAAATAAAACCAAGCCTTTTATGTTCTAACCAAAAATATCGCTTTCAAATTTTAGATGATACATGTCATCTAATTCTGAATATCTGCTATCACTTCGCTTGAACCAGAACAAAAGGTAAGTTTTGATATTTAAGGGGGAAATCCTAAAATTTAAAATAATATACCAGCTATTCCTGATATAAACCTATATTATGTTCTGATAATTATTGTTGTTTGGGAAAAGGGGTGATGTCCATTTGATTTTTTTTCCCTTTGGGACAGTCCAAAAAGGGCAACCCCAAGTCCCAACCCATGGGTGTTTATGGAGAGGGAGTTTGTTCACAGGACTAAAAATGGGATAGAAAAAAAGAAAATCCGGGTAGTATTCTAGTCTTGACCCTTTCTGGGGAAATAAAGGGAACGAAGAAAGGGAAGCCCGGGCCTCTCTAACTAAACCCTGTAAGGATGATAAAGTTGCACTACGGGGTTGCCTGTTAGAACTGGGAGAGGGAATTTAAATATCCCAAATCTTCTGAAAGAACCCGTGAAAATACGTAAAGAAAAAGCCCGAAACCCAACCCTGAGTGGAAAACCTTTCGGTGAGCGTGGGATCAATAATAAGAGGTACGGCTCTTTTTTTGAATGGAGTCCAGAATGCTAAATGTTGTGGGGGGATCTTCCCAGGCATAGAAATTTATCTAAGGGGGGGTGTGATTGGGATACATATATACAGATTAAAAGAAAAAAAATACTTTTAATGAAAAGAACCAGGCTTTTTTGAAGCTACCATTATGGATCTAATGTGTTTGTCCCAATTGAGGTTATTCTCAAAGACCGCGAAAGATTAAAGACCTTTGTCTCAGAACTCAAAAAAAATTATGTAAGATGAGCATTCAGATCCCATGACAGCGAAATGACTGTTGAGGCATTAAACGGGAACAAGATTTTGCGTCAACCCAAGATAAGTTTAAGGTCTGTAGAGATATCTGCATTGATCTGCGCTCTAAACGAATTAAAAGGGTAAAAAATTGGAATACTAGAGTGGAGGAAATTATCTAGCAAACTATGAATGGGATTGAGTGGAAGAATGAAGATCGGGATTCGCCGATTAAAAAGGGAAAATGGAGGCCAAAGAGTAAGTTTAGGGGGGAAGACCGTGAGAGTTGAAAGAAGCCCACAGGCAACTGATTGAAACTTGGGGTCAAGAGCAACGATCTGGGATACCAAGAACTCAAGGGACTTGCTCCACTTGTGGGCAAAAAAGGAAAGAGATCACCTGTGGATCTTCTGTGAGAACCCCTACTGTCCATCAGGTAAGATTGTTTTTTCAACCTAAGATTTGGGAATTAATGAATTTTCCATTACTTGCTAAAAAAGAAAGAATAGATATAGGTATATAGTTAAGGAGTTTTTTATTTTGGGGGTGAGTCACTGCAGTTTTTCCCAAACCAAAGCCAAAAAATTTCTGTTAAACCGGGTAAAGCAGAATTGTAATATTCAAAATCCAAAAAACCAAACAATAAATACAAACATTAAAAAAGTGTTTATCAAGAAAAAAAGTAGGCTTGGTAGTGAGTTGTCCCCCCTGGAAATTTTTCGTCCCGCTTCCCAAAAAGCTCTAATTTTAAACATTATAAAAACAGAGATTTAAAATCTTAAACCAGAGTGTTCTTAGAACTCAAGATTGCCTGATTTAGTTTTTATTGGGCTTCTAATAGATTGTTACCTTGGGCAAAAATAATGTTAGAAAAAAAAAATCAAAATTTTTAGGATGAAAACTTACCCCTCAAACCTTTGATGAGAATCGACCCAACTTCCCTAAACTTTGTTGTTTTGGGGGGGAAATGTGTATCTTAATATTTGTTTTTCCGAACCCTTAAAAATGGATAGGAATATTTAAGGCCATAGCGGAGTACCCGATACAGGAGATTTAAAAAAATTAAAATCTGACGTTTTTGGGAAATGATCCAATTGCCAACATGGGTAACATCCTGCTCCGTTATTCAATTATTTTCAATAACGTTGGTTTCAAAAGGGGGAATAGGAAGTGATATTTTAAAAAAGAAACCCCAAAAATATTTCATTTTCGTTTCCGGGGTATTTTTTTGAAATTAAATTTTTGTAATATTCCAAAATTTTATCTTAGTAAGTCAATATTAATAATGTCTTTTTTTCTTCAAAGATCGTCCAATAAATTTTATCACTACGTCCCCGTGACTCCAAATAAATTTAAAAAGAAATAGAGGCCCCAAAAACTTTTCGAGTAAGAAAATTTATAAATTGAAATAGAATTAATGAAAAAAAATTTGAAGAAATGTGATTTTAATGAAAAACCTTATTATGACATATTTAAGAAATTAAACTTTAAATGATATATTATGTCCCACCAAATAGTTGGGGCCCCCGAAATAAAAAGGCCCAAAGAATGTTTTATTTAGATATTTTCCTTAGATGGTTAGGAAATGTCGATAAAATATTATTAAGCCCATTTAACCAAGAGGGTTGGGTGGGGGTTTACATTGCCTTTTTTTGGGAAAATAGTGCCCTGGAAAATTTGAAATGAAGAGAACCCACCACAAAAAAAAAGTGGGAACCCTTTTATTATTCATGAAATGTTACAAAAAGAAGAAAAAGAGAAAGTTAAAGAAATGTACCCTAATTACGACGAATAGTAAAATAGAAATTGTAATACAAAAATTTTCAAAATTTGTTAACAACTAAGAATGATTCAAGTTTACCAAAAAAAAATGTAAATAAACATTAAGAAAAAGATAACACTGTTTAAAATTCAAAAAAAAGGGATTTAAAAAACCAAAATGTTTCAAAATATTTCAATGACTCGGGGGTCCCTTTTAACCCCATGTAAACAAAAATTTTGGGGGTCGTTTGAAATTTGAAAGGATCTAACTTTTAAATGAATTTTACTGCTACCAGGTTGAAACCCAAAAATTGTCAAACCAAAATAAAAATCAGTGAATTGCGGGGGCCAACCCATGTGTGGAAAACTAACCAGAGGGTCATCGAATATTTCAATAGCTCAGGCCACTCCAGAAATGAGAAAATTACCCAATTTGGGGCCAAAAAAATGATAACTGGAAGGAAATTTTTAGAAACTAATGACTAAGGTATTTATAGTTGTAAGACTTTTTTCTTAATAAAAAAACCCATTTGATAGTCCTTAGTAAACAAAACATTAAAGCTATATTTTCTTAAACCCTTAAAATCCCTTGACCGTGGGAATGATTTTTATCCGTACTAATGCCCCAATTGTCAAATTTCTTAATAATTTTATAACATTTCAAAGCCATATATTTAAGGCAAATTCAAAATAGTCCATCTAAAGATCGTTTTAAATTAAAACCCTTTTTACTATTTGGGAAATAGGAATATATTATGTCATTCCCAAGGATTTAATTGCCTTTTATATATGTCATAAAAACATGTCCCCCCTAAATTTTAAACAAAAAAATAAACCCTTTTAAAGGGAATCCAGACGTAGAATAAAATTTATTTGAAGCTATGTTTTAAGACATAAAATTAAAAAAATTTATTAATTTTTGAAAAACCCTGGGGCATCACCCAAATTCCCCTTCCACGAATCGCGGGAGATTTATTGGTCTCCCCCTTTCAATACCCAATAGGGAAAAAAACAAATATGGGGGTGCCCTAATAAAATCAACCCCCATTACTTTGTAGGCAAGTCGCGGGTTTTTAAATATTTTGATTGAGAAAAAAACCATTCAATTTTAAAAAAAGCTATCTGTTTTCCATAATGTTTTGTACCATCAACCATCAATCACCCCCGGTATTTAAATAACTTTTTCTAGCAAAACCATTAAACAAAAAGCAGAAATAATCATACTTTTTACACTTTAACATTATTGCACTCAAAAATTTTTTTGGATTATTTTGAGTTCTTCAAAATCGACACCCTCGCATTTTCCGGGGCAACATTTTTTTTTTCGTCTCATTTAAAGCTTTTCCTGTTCGTTTTCATTGACGATTTTTCTTTCGGAATCAGTTTCTTGATCTCCTTTGCCCCTTTTTAAAATAAATTTAAAAGTTATAGGGAAAAAATGTTTGCTTATTTTCAAAGGTCAAATTTCCCTGTTAGATAACTTTGACAGTAAGCCAAATGAATTCTACCACTAAAGGGATATATTGATTTAAAAATGCGCAGAACCATAGGAAAGACTTGGATTTTTCCCAAAGGGGGGCCATTGGATCTACAAGCCATAAGACCATGGTAACTTACGGTTCCAAAAGTGTGGGGGGTCAAAAACAGAAAGATCACAAAAAATAAGCTGATCAAATTCAGAACATGTTAACATCACAGGTGCTATAAGGACTAACAAAAAACTAGACTATGGAGGTGATATTGAATTTCCCCTTGATATATTTGTAAGGAAGACTTGATGACTCTAACACGCCTGCATAGTTTGTCTAGAAATTTAAAGGGGGCACCTTAACTGGACGATGCCTTTGGGGGGAAGTTACAGAACTTCCAATTCCCACAGGCAAGAGCGGACTCAGTGAAAAGGTTCGTTTTCAAAACCTTCAATCAAATAAAGAGAACAATACCAATAAAAGGCGAGTTTGACAATGTGGGACAGGCTGTGGATTACTCACCAACCATAAACCTGAAAATCGGATGGACAATGGGCGCCGTACCTAGCGTGCTTTAACGAACTGCACCCGAAATTAAAAGCCGCAACATCGCAACCAAGAGCTGTATTATACAAGGGTTTTTTATTTTTCCCGTTAACATCTCTAAAAATGGGTCAACCTACCCTTTTGCATCAAGGAAGATATATTAAAAGGTATCAAACACAGACTCGTTGGCCAGAGGCTGCACGGAAAGGCTGGTCCCGTCCCCCAAACTGGACTGAAAAGCTATTTTAAAGAAATCATAAAAGAATCCCTCATCGACTTTTAAAAGGGGGATAGGGGATGAAAATAGGGAATTGAACTTTGCAAAAAATCGAATCCAGACAAGCCAATAGCGAAACCCTGATGTCCCCAGAACCTTCGAACACTAACGGTGTTTAACGGCACCGGGCCCAGAGGAACCCATTTAAATGGTTCAACGAAACAGCTTGTAGAGCTAAGAAGAGGAGACCGCGGAATACATTCTGCAATTGTCCCGCCCTATTGAAACGAACTCGTTGGCAGGGAACTGACATTATTCTGAAATTAGGGAAGATTCCGAGTTTGAATCTCTCTTAGAGGAAGCAAAAAGGACCTTTAAGGTCCAGATGCAGTGGTATATTACCACCCTCTGAACATTCAGATATGAGAAGGCAGAATGTTTTTTTTTTTATAAAAAAAATTTTTTTTTTAATTTTAAATTTCAAATATTCTTCATGATTTTTTATTTATTAAATAAATTTTTTATTTTGAAGAATTTACGAAAAAAATATTAAAACTGAAAACAGCAATTTCCTATCCTAAAATTATATATTTTATATATATATATATATATATATATATATATATATATATATATAATATATATATATATATATATATATATATATATATATATATATATATATATATATATATATATATATATATATAATATATATATATATAATATATATATTATTAAATATAATGGTAAAATGTCAACCTAAAACAGTGGGGGTTTAGTATAAGGCAAACAAAGATTTATTTTTAAATTAAAAACCTTAGCCAAAAAATGAAAACCTAATCCCACATAACGATCAGTATATAAAAAACATTTTAAAACTATTTAATGTGTTTTTTTAAACTATCTTTGTCTATGTATTAAAATGCAGTTATTTTGTGTAAATAAAATTCTGAAATTTTTTCCCCATTAATCTATTAAACCAGTTTATAAGAATTGTAGGGGGTGGTTTTTAAGGATAAAAATTTTTGCAAAAAATGAAGAATATTTCAGGCAGTAACATTTTTATAGTGAACCCTGTCAAGTTAATTTTAAGCTAATAGGGTTGATTTATAGTTTGAAAAGTTCAGAAGAAATTAGAATATTTTAAGAAACAGATTTAAAAATTAAATCACTATAATAAATTAATCATTTTTAGGGTAAAATTATTTCCTTTTCACCCTTATAGGTTGATTTTTAAGTGTGAAATTTTGAAATTTGTATTCAACAAACCAAATTTTACCATTTTAAAGGGGTATAATGTTATTTGATCATTGACAGAGTAGTTTTCACTCTTAATCTATATAAAATTTGAACATTTTTATGCAAATCGATGGACGAAAAATGGGAGGTTGCTATTTTTAGTTTTTATTTCCCCCGGGCTATACCTAAAGTCCAAAATTTTTGCGGGGACTCATTATCCCCCAATGAAAAGCGGCTAATAAAAACTTAACACTAAATGATTTTTGTTTTGTATACTTTTCCGGGTTTAAAGAACCGGCCAAAAGTTCATCGCCAAAAGTTTTCATAAATAAGAAGAAATAAGAAAACCCATAAATAGCCAATATGTATTGAAATCGTTGTTTAAAGACAATAATGTGGCAACACAACCCTTTTGTTTACAACCCTTTAAAAAGACCCGAAAAAAGCGTATTTGACAGGGGTTTTAAAGTTTCGATATTTTATTTAATTAATAATTAAAGATTTTGAAGTTAAAAAATGCCATACAGGTTTTTTTTAAATAAATTCAGTGGAGATAAGAATGTTTGGGCCAATCTTATTTAGTGATATAATTAAGATAGTGTGTTAAGGGGTTTTAACCCGTAAAACCCGAAATTCACTAATAACAAAAAATTGGCCCCACAAAAATATAAATAAAAATAACGAAAAATGGTTTTGTTTTTCCATAAACTGGGAAAAAATCCCGAACTAAAACCCCTTTGGATGCAAAAAAGAGATATGTGCAACCCCCAACAAAAACTTACCATCAGATTTAAAAAAATAAAAAAATATTAGTAATTATTTGATAATGAAAAATGGATTTTTCGCCATTTTTTTTCACACTCCCTATTTTTCTTTAAATGAGTCAGAAGTAAACGACATCTAAAAACCATTACAATTTCGATTAAAATGATATAGAATATAACAAATAAAATGCAAACAAACTCAACTTTTTTTGTTGCTTTATATAAATTATATGAAATAAATTTAAATTTAATAGATTTGCGTTAAAATTGACAAATTGATGAAACCTAATATTCATTTATAAATTTAAAACCCAAAAAAATTTTTGTTGTGAATGCAGCCTCCAAGTGCAGTATGAAACCTCCGCCTATTTGTTGTGAACCCCAAACCAGTCCTTTTAAACATGGGTAAATCGAGGGTAAACCAATTATTAGTGCCAAAAATTTATATTTAAAAAAGGTGTAAGTCGTTTACAGGCAAAAAATGAGCAAGTTAAAAATTAAAGTAGTGGCTTTTAGATTCTACTTTTAAAAAATGAGAGGTGTTTTCATTTTTGGGGTAGTTTAGGGCGTGGTCTGCACCAACGCGTGGAGTCTTATTGGTGGTGAGAGGGAGTGACCGGGGACTTAGGATCAAAGAAGTGGGGAAACCCTTTGGTGCAGTCACGTCTAAAAAAACCACTTAGAAAGAACTATGAGCAGGAAGTTCGGTCTCTTTTAAAACCCAAAAAGGGATGTATAAAATTTAAAAACATGTTGTTTGTTGGGAGCCTGAGGGAGTGATACTGAACCCCGGGGCAGAAGCCGTGAAAATCCCCCTGAATCGGACAGATCCCACACCCTTTTTTTTGGGGCAAGAGACAAAGGGTTTTTTCTGATGGGATTATTTATAAAGGGAACAGTTTCTGGGGAAGGGAGGGGTAGAGACACCCTCAGTATAAGAACAATTTTCCCCAAAGAATCATGGGATATATAGCAATGAGTTTGGGAAAAAACCCTCTGGCTAAAGAGAACCAAAGGGCTTTTTAAGCTGCTGAGGCAGGCTGTGGAGAATGTGTTGGGTTTAAAAGGGCCTTAAAACGACAAGAATAATATTTGGTCTCAAAAATTTTTCGCTCTATGTAACAGATGAACATTGATGGGACTTTTTCAAAAACCCCGGCCCGGTGTTTAAACTGAAAATTTTAGGTTTTCTAACCAGATAAGTTTCCTTTAAAGAGACATCTGATTGACCTGTTTTTTGAAAACAGTTATTGACTGATAGAGGGAAATACTGACTGCATCCCAAACTCCTTCACGGCCCCCCTCACCGGCCGCCTTGACCTTGATTGGGCACGGCGAAAAGTCATAACCTGAAGGGTCAGAGTATACCCCCACCCAAGCCCGCCCCTTTTATCTTGATGGGCTTTTTTTTTATAGGGTCATATATTTTGAATGCAAAGACTTTTCAGAGGTTTTTTTTGGGGTGCAGCATCCAGGTGTTTCACAATGGACGTCAACACCCTTGAGACCCTAAAGGCCTTGGCGTGGAAAGGTTCTTTCTTGAGGTGCAGGTGTGTTTGAAAAAACTTTAATATGATTCCTCTTTAAAAACCTTTAAAATTTTAATAATTTTAAACTCGCGGGGAGTTTAATTAAACCTATATCTAAACGACACTTTTCCGAGAAAGAATAAAATGAAACCCTAAATATTAAAGGATTTTTTAATCAAAATTAAAATAACTTACGAACGATTCATTGAACAACCCCTTGAAAAAAAATTTTCGGCGATTCACTTAATATGGGCCGATGGATAGCCCGCCTCCCAAACCAATCAACTCACAATAAAAGGTATAGTTTTTATTGTATAAAATTGAAATATTATTTGTTAACATAATATAAAACTTTTGAAATTTAAAATGCATAGCTGAGGGATTTGTTTGTAATAAAAATATATATAATAAAAATATAAAATAAATTATAAAAACCATTTGATGGTCATTACTTTTGCCTTTCCCTTTTTAACCGTTAAAAAACTGCCCAAAATCGCAATTTTTAACTTCCAATCAGTCATTCGGGCTTTTTGAAATATGGATCACCTGTTTTTTTAAAAAAATTTTTTCGAAGCAAAATTTAACGAATAAAATTAAAGGGCCAACATAAAAAATAAGAACAAATTTGGGAAGGAAATAAATCGGTCTAAAAAACAATATAGATAGGATTTTAAAAAAATATAAAATAAATTATAAAAAACCATTGGATGTTTGCATTTACCAGTCTGGGGCTGTTTTCCCTTTAATCCTATGTTTATTGGAACTTTGGCCCATTTATACCCGAAACCGCTTAAATTAAAAGAAGTGTTTATTTACCTATTTACCGGTTGATCAAACCCAAGGAAAAGGGGTCTAAAAATGTAATTTTTTTATCAGTGACGTGAAAATTTCCCTGGTACAAAAAATTTTTTAAAATGTAGAACCGGGGCCCTTTAAAACGTCATTGACTTTTTGGGTTTTTGATGATAAAAAATTCTTTCACAGTAAAGTTGGGTTTTTGCATTGTCATTTTTGTGGTTTTTTATTGCACCCTACATTATCCCAATCTTTTTAAGTGTATGCATGATTTTTACATTCAACCATTAACATTTTAAGGGGCTTCATTATTTTAAACGAATGGGCATTAAAATGTCCCGTGACGATGGCCTTTTAAAAATAAAAAATTTGAAAAGATATTGTTAATTTGATATTGTAAAATTATAAAAAAAATTTAAAATGATGAAAGTCAATTCAATCTGAAAAAGATTAAAAGATTTAGTTGATTCTTCAAAACTTCAAAATAAATGGAAATAAAATTTTTGCTTAAATAAAAACAATTTACTTTTAATATGGGTTTATTTAAAAAAACCACCTTCAAAATAATAATTTAAAAATAATAATAATAATAATAATAATAATAATATTTAAAAATAAAATAATAGTTAAATTATTAAAATATAAATTTGGGGATTATCCAAGAGTTATGTTGACTGGGAATCCCAACCATTTTACAAAAAACTGATTCTTTGGTTTTTTTTTTTGTTTAGAAAAACTTTTCACATAATAATCCGACCCTTTAAATTTTTACATTTAGTGAAGTCCAATGAAAAAGTATAATTATCCTTAAAAAAAAGGATATCCAAAAATGTTTCTTGTGCTGCAGTCATTTTCATTTAAAAGCTTTTTTTTCCCAATACTTTCTGACATTATTGGAATTAGTTAATTAATTTTTAATAATTTTTATCTTTGTTACAAGAGGCAATTTTTGAATGATAGAACTATCTTCATTTAATCTTTGGACTATTCCATATCTTCAATAATGATTTTCCTTAACCATTTAAAATATTTTCAATCTTTGATTTTTATAAAAATTTGGGTATTGTTTTTATCCCAATGTAACTTAAAATTAGCATTAAGAGGTTTGAAAAATAAAAGAAGTTTTTACTATTCACTGTCCGGAAATACGGGACGAAAAAGGTTAAGTAAGAAAACTTTCCTTTTATTTTAATTTTTGAAAAAAAGATAAGATAAAAAATTTGAAACTTTCTGAGAGTTTGGGGATAAAAATATTTAATATATTTTAGACGGTGTTTAGAAAATTGAAAACTAAATGGTACAAGAGAAAAGGGTGATTTTTTGAAAGGTATGGAAAAGGTACAAGAAATAGTGTTTAAACGAAAGGTAGTTTTTAACAATTTAAATCGGTCCACTTTATTTATTAAAAAAAATTAAAAATTTTTAATATCAATTAACTAATTTAAAATTTTAAAAAAATTAGTAGGCGTTGATAGGATTTTTTATTGACATTTTGTTTTTTATAAATTCATTAGCCGCAGTATCGTCAGCTTAAATTTTTTTTTTTAAAGTAAAAAAAAGATTAGAATGATTGATAGAAATTTTTTGTTTGATACACCCTTTCTAAATTAAATTTTTTTTTTAAATAAACCCTCTTTCAAAGCCATGGAAATATTTTTAACAATATTTTTATTTAAAAATATGCCCTTAATACATAACTAAAACTATTTAAATTTTTTTTTATATTTTTGGGTTAACTAAACTTACAAAACAGCTAAATTTTTTCAATATTAATAATCATAATAATAGCCTTAACCCAAAATCTAAGCCCGGGTTAAATATATATATATATATATATATATAAATATATATTATATATATATATATATATATATATATATATATATATATATATATAATTTATATATATATATATATATATATATATATATATATATATTATAATAGTAAAAACCACGGAAAGGTGGAAGAGAAAAATTTTCTACTTTTGATAAAAAAAATTTGTACTTGAGATTATGGGAAAATTTAACATATTTTTTTAAATTTTTTCAGGAAACTGGAAAACCTTATATACAGAGTTTTTAATGATTTATAGATATGGAAATAGTTATGGAAGGGTTTTTCAAATAGATATTTCCCATAAATATAGAAAAAATCATTTAAATTATTAAAATTAAATCGATAAATTTTTAAACAATTAATCAAATTTTGCTGTTAAGAAGCATTTAAAGCTGACGATTTTGTAATAATAACAGTTTTCAATAAAGTTTATTTTTCAACCTTTCTAGTAAAAAATTTGGGAAATTTGTTAATGATATAAAATTTAATCGAAAAAAATAAAAGTGGGCGACGAAAATTGTTTTTAGAGACTACCTTCCATTGAAAACTTTCCAGAACTTTTTTTCTATTCACAAATAAATGCACTTTAATTTTGCCATTTTTTTTTTCAATTTTCTGAAACCCCCATAAAAAATGTTTAAATGTTTCCCCCTCCAATCTTTCTTTTAAAAAGAGCAAAATTTTTATCAAGAGTAGCTTTTTTCGATAAAATCAAAATAAAAAGTTTTTTCTTCAACACCCCTTTTCCGGGGCATACCTTTTTTTTATATATATATATATATATATATATATATATATATATATATATATATATATATATATATATATATATATATATATATATATATATATATATATTTTATATATATATATATATATATATATATATATATATATATATACTCTTTTTAAAACTTATACTACATTAATATAAAACTGAGTTTTAAAAATAAAAAAGCTTTAAATCATCCAAAAACCATCTTTTTCAATAGGCTTTATGCGTTAATTTTCGAACCTCGTGGGCCGTTAAAATTTTTTTTTAAAACAGGGGGCCCGGGGCCGACTACGTCACTTAACACACAAACTTTGTTTTTTTCTTTATTTTTTTTCGTTCCGAGTTAATCGAAAACGCGAACAAATTTTATCCATTGCTGTTAAACATTTTTTTTGGCCCCCGGGTGGCTCATTAATCTCAACTAAATTGTCGTCTCCCATTGACTGGTTTCATCCAAGATTTCGAATCACCACCGGGGTGGGGGTTACCCGCGTCACTGTTTCATCTGAATACAAAAATTTTTCGACTCTCTGGTCGTTCAAAATTTTCATCTATTTAAAACCGCATTTTTAAAAATAATTAAAACTTAAAAAAATTTTTAAAAATTTTTAAAAACCAAAAACAAACTGGCTTACAAATAAAACAAGTGAAGGTTTGGGGTTAAATTTTATTTCTGTTTTTTGGGTATTAAACTCGAGGCCACCCCTCATTGTTTATGGGGGGTGGGTAAGCCTTTCAATGTTTTTTTCCCTTTTGTGTCAATCGGCCCACCCCAGAGTGGGATTTTTGGCCCCATTGAAAGTTTAATGAATTTTAAAAATATGAAATCCATTTATAAGCCCCTCTTTTTTAAAAAATTTTTTATATAAAATATTTTCAATGTTCTTGAGGACTTTTTCAATTAATTCCCGTTTTTTAGGCAATTGTTGAGTAATGTTTTAATTTGTCCCTTCAAAGAGTTTAAAAAACCCATTATAGAATTTTTCCCTTTGATCATTTTGTAAATTTTTTGGGTGTGTATTTAGCCTCTTGAAAATTTTTTTCATTGCATAAAATAATTTGGGGTTTCCGGTCTTGTTTTTAATGGCCCTTTATCCACATATTTAAATAATGAATGAACAAAGTATATAGCGATAGTCATCTTTTCTTAAATATTGTTGCATTTTCCAAATCAATCCCCACAATACGTATTTTTAATTATTGTCCGCCCTTCGTTTAAAATTTTTTTCTTATTGCCTGTGTTTTTCATTAACAACTTTAATTTTTTCCAATTGGGCCCTCCATATTATCTTTATTTGATTTTTTAATCACCTACGGGGGAAAATATTCACTTTACATGTTCTAAAAAATTTCCCTCTTCAAAAGCCCCTAATAATAAAATAATTTCATTGTAAAAGTTAAAAAAACCCTTGCCATTTTAACTAACCAACAACTAATGGATCTACTAATTTTTTTGGGATTATTCCAATAAATATATTAGATTTTGGTTGATATGTTTTGTTAAGGGTTTGGTAAAACCGCCTATCCCCTTTTTTTTTCCGATTGCACTGCAAACTTATTTTTGTCATTTCTAAAGTTAACAGAAAGGGTTAAAAAATAAGGATGGAACTTAAATATGTCAGAAATATTCTAAATGGGAAAAAATTTGGGCATCTAATGTGCATGAATTCTTTAAAAAACACCCATAAAAAAAGATAGGTAAAATAAGGCAACAAAATTTCTATCTACATTTTTAGATTTCGTTTTTTTTTAAAAAATTAAAAGTGAAAAAATTGATTTTTTTAAAATTTTAAAATTTTTTTGACCCCTTGGCAACACTCAAAAAAAATTTTATTTTTGAGAAAAGTTTATTTTTCACCCCCTTTATTTCCAAACTAAACGTGCCATTTTTTTGCTCCATTTATAAGATAGCTAATTTGGGAGGGTTTTGGGCCTTAAAAAACTACTGCGCTAAAAAAGGGTTATTATAATTTAAAGGAAATATATAAAAGATAAATGACCATTAAATATCCCAATTTTAAGTGGTTTCCCCATTTTAAACGAATTTTTCAACTAAAAGCCTGATTTTCATCTCATTTACTTTTTAAATTAAAATATTTTAAATCTGATTAGGTATAATTTTTAATTAAATATTTTTTCAACCATTATTATTAAATTTACTTTTTTTATTAGTAATTTCAAACTAACTTTTAAAATCTAATAAGTCTCTATAATTTTTTTAAAAAATATTATAATGTGAATCTTAGCTAATTTAAATTTAATTTTTTTTTAAATCCTTTACTGCCAAAAAAGAGTGGATTCAAAAGAAGTATTTATACACAACAAAAAGTAAATTAATACAATTTTAACCCTAATTGTTAAAAAATCACCCAAATAAAATTAAACTTGTAAAAATGTTAAAATTGTATAACAAACCCAACCTTTATTGGGTTTATCCCACAAAGCGCTGATAAAGATGACAAGATTTTGTACCACATAAAGGAAATATCGATTTTAATTTTTACAGAAAAAGGTTACTGAAAGCCCCCGCCAGTCGGGGGAGGTTTTGTTCAAAATTTTTTCCAGGGGTTTTGAAAATGGCGGGTGGTAGTAGGATTGTCCGCACGCAAAGATGGAATGGCCTGTCTGCCAGAAGTGACATTATGTCTACTTTTTTGTATTTTTGCCTTCGGCCCAAAGTCAAAACTTTTTGTTGCCATTTTTTAAGATTGGTTTTTTAATTTTTAGCTTTAAATGTTTTATCAAAATTTAATTTATAAGTTTTTTGTTTTTCCAATTCAAAAATTTTTTTTTAAAATTTTTTTTATTTTTGCCCCCTTCCCCATTTTTTCACTGGCCCCCAAAATTTTCCCCCAATTTTTATTTCATGTTTTTTGTGTTTTTAGGAAATTGCAAATTCTATGACCACGTGGTTTGTCCATTTTCCCTAAGCTAATTTTTCCCATTAACGATTTTTTTATTTCAAACTTAGAATATTTGACTTATTTAAAGTTTTCCATCCCCTATTTAACCCCTTCTGAACTTTAAGGAAAAATGTTTTATTTAAAAAATTTCAGGTTACTGACTTTTATAATATGCCGACCCAACTTTGAGTGTTTCAAAAAAAAAAAAACCCCCATTTCCCGGGGCTTAGAAAAATTTTTTTAATTTTAATTTTGTTTTTTCGAAAAACTTTCCATTAAAAATTATTAAATTTTCTCCAGCAAACTTTAGTTTTTTTTCCCTTTATCCCGATCTTAACTCCTAAACAAATTTTTTCCCCTTTTAATGCGGGATAATTTTCTAGGATTTGAAAATTTTGGTTTATTTCTTTTTTTTTGTTTGAAAAATTTTTAATAAAAATTGGCCTTTTTTTAATTAAAAAAAACTCTTTTAGAAATTACTTTATTTTAATGATCCCTTTTAAACCCCCAAAATATAAAAATACTATACAAATTAAATCAAAAAAATATTAAAAACAATAAGAGCCCAAATTACCTAAATTTTTTTTTGGGATGAATTTTATTTATATAGTTCCCAAATTAAGAAAATTATAAAAAAAAAATAACCTGTATAATTAATGGTTTACTTTAGTGTCTTTCTGAAATTAGCTCTTGCTCGTTTGAAATTCCAATTTTAAATGACCGTGAAGTTTTGATCTTCTTTTGATGACTGAAACCAATGACAAACACGGGATTTTTAAAAATATTCGTTAAATCCATCATAGTTTCCTTTTTACGTCCATAAAAACTACGGGAAATTTTTTCATGGGTTTTAATAGGCTGGGGGGCAAACCAGTGAAAATCAAAGTTCCATTTTTCGTCTGGGTATACTGTGAATTTAGGAAAAAAGTCTAAGATCATTTATATCACAGAAGTAAATTGATTTGCGTCCTTTTCTCTGTTATCAAATTTTTTTACTTTGAAAAGAAATTTTTAGGGAAAATAGGTTTTTCCAAACTCGTACTAGTCCTTAATCAAACATTTTGAAAGTTTTCGGCCAGGGTTGATATAGATCCCTTTTGGTAAGACATCGGGATATTTGCATTGTTTAACCTTTGTTTATACGGGACATAATTTTAATTTTTGGCGATCATCGGGAATAATAAAAATTTTTCCCAAATTGGATTTTAGTTATTTTTAATCTGCATCCATTTTAAAAATTAGGAGTTTGCAAAAGTAATGGGGAAAATTTTTAAATTAACTCCTGCTTAAATTGAAAAATACCTTTATGGAAATTTCCTTAAACCATAAAGAAAATTTTAGTGGTAATTTACCCGAAAAATTGGTTTTTTATCCAAAATAGCTTGGTTGTCTTTTTTTAACTTGCCCAATGATTAAGATTTTGCTTGATTGGGAAATAAAACCATTTTTTTTAAATGTTGGGGTTTCCCGGGGTTTTTTGTAAACTGCGACTTGTTCACCACCCATTTCATAACGGATTTCATCAAAAAAAGGCAGGGCTTGTTGGATAAACCAACTTTTTTTATTTGGGGATTTTAGCTAAAAGTGCCTTCAATATAAATGTATTTTTTGATATATCCAAAATTATATCTTAAAAAATGTACTGGAATACGTATTTCATCCGAATTTTAAAATGATGGGAACCATAAGGTTTATAAGGTTTTTGTAAACTTATAATTAAAATTTTCTAAGGGTAGGCTCAATTAAAAACTTTTTATTTTTCACTTTAAAAAACATTATTTATTTATTTTCGGCTTTCCCCCAACGACTTTTAAAAAAATTTTAAATCCCTTGGGGGAAAGTCGTCGTTGTCGTTTATCCAAAATTGTCCTTTCGCTGTGAGATTTTGAAAATAAGAATGATTTTTGGGTAGCCGTGTTTTTATTTTTAAATTTTTTTTCTTTTGTAAAAGAAGATAACAAATGTAATTTTCTTTTTGCAAAAACCCCCAAAAGAAAAAATTTTTTAAATTTAACTTAAAATTTTTTTTTTCTCCTCTGAAGTCTATAAGGTCACCGTTTTTTCATCCGGTGGTAGTGTAATGTTGTCAAAAAAACTGAGACCAGGGGGGAAGCGGCATAAATGATATTGAGGTTCCCTTTTTTTAATTTAATCCAGGGTTTAACGTCAAACGAACCCTATAATATATGGGGCATTTTTCCGAATTTTAAAAGTGCCGTTTTTTATGTTAAATCAACTCTTATTATAAGGAAAATTTATGAAAATTTTAATTTTTTGATGTGGATTCGTTTTTTACTTTTAAAACCCTCTATCAAAACCAATTATTTTAACAACCTTTTCACAGTATTACCATCTTTCTTTAACAAGTTTATACTGCTCCGTATAGAATTTTTTGGTATTTTAGTATATCAATATCGTTTTCCAAATGGTGTTGTATTATCCAAACTAGGGAATTTTTGTGGGATAATAACATTTTTTTTCTTTAGGCATGTTTTCCAGTCTATATGAAGCATTTTTTAACAAACTGTTATCCAATGAGAAAACGCTTTAAGAGATAAAATGCATTTTTCTTGCAACTTACTTGATCCAAATAGGATTTGAAAGACATTTTGTTATGTAGAGAGAAACTGTAAGCACAAATGTCCAACCAGACTTGCCAAACTTTTGTTGTTGTTGATAATCGTGTATACTGATATTTTTAGCTGCTTCAAGACCGGTTTTCAGGTATTTTATTAATTCAGAAGTGGTTTTAAGTCACGCAAAGCTGTCATAGTAAGTTACATGTGAGCAAAGCTTCCTATGTACCAGTGCGTCCCCACTCCCTGCATACTATCCAAATTAACAATTGCTGATTCAATCACGTCTAGGTCCCGTAAGGGTAGAAAATCAATGCATAAATACACCTCATAAATGTGGTATTTTCATCTGGGGCATAATGTTCCAAATCTATATTGATAAGGACGTTGGGGTAGGGACTTTATTAGTTTTTTGTTGCCTCTTATTATCTCGTATAAACCCAAACCGGATCGATACGGTTTGAGAAAGAACCGAAACCATTTTCGATGAGTTTATTTGTAATGATGATCCAGTTTTATTTTGTTTCTCATTTTTCGGTTCTAATTGATCGTACAATTCAGCGCCCCACCTGCTAAAGATCCAAAGCTGAAAGACCAGCAAATAAGGGGATCAAAGTGGTAATATACCACCTGCTTCGCATTGGTATAATTCTGGGGTGGATTTTTCGTTTACACCACAGCTTTTAAAGACTTACGTGCAACACTAAAGCGTTTTGATGCTTTCATTAATTTTTTGTCAATAAGCTGTTACCACAGCTTTTCGTAATTCTGAGCGTATAGGTTGTCTAAGAGCTGATCCGAATGGCAACTTTTTTATGGGCCCACACTTACGTTTCCTTTCTCTTACATGACGATGTTTTTCTTCTTTCAGACATTTTTTAACTACCTGAAACGTTGTTTGCTTTCATTATGTTTGTGACTAACCAAGCAGCAGCTTTTCACTAGCGCTCGCTTCTGATTTACTGTTCCCAAGCTCGCTGCTCCAACTCGTAGTCAGTTTGATGATGTACCTTTAAATTATTTTATTATTTAAATAAGTTATATCGTGTTTCTTGCATGCAACATCCAATGGGTTAATACCCCGATCGCCTCGTAGCTACAAACGTTTTTCTACTTTTGTACCCGGACCACAATATTGATAGCCAGGGAATGTAACTCGAAAGGAAGTTTATTAATTAATGAGTTAACTTAAACCTTTCCCAGTCTTATTTGAATAACGAGACCGTCCACTTCGTTCGATAGGTGACATCTGACTGACTAAAATTAAAAGTATTAGTTATTTTTATTTACAATATGCGTATTGTTAAACTCAAACAAAAGTTTAATATCGACAATTTGGATGAAAACTCGGTCAGGTCAAACAGGAAAACACTTTAAAAACATGGCCCTTTGTTCATTGTCAATTCGTGGCTTACTTATTGGGCCATCTAATTGTGGAAAGACGAATGTTATGATTTCACTGCTTCACACCCTATGGGATTACGGTTTGAAAATGTTTATATATATTCAAAGTCATTGTATCAACCCAAAATATGAATATTTAAGGAAAATTTTATCCCCATAAAGGGGCTTGGCTACTACACATTCAGTGATGCAACAAATATCATGGAACCTTCAGATGCAAAACCGAACTCTATTTTTATATTTTGATGATATAAGTGTGAAAAACAAGATGTCATATGTTCATACTTTAGTATAGCGTCATAAAAAATGTGATTGTTTTATTTGGCTAAACTTATTCACGAGTTCCCAAGCAACTAGTGCGTGACAATGCAAATTTTATTATTTTATTTAAGCAGGATGAATGAATTTACGCCACATTTTCTCCGATCATGTCGCACCCGATGTTACTTTCTCACAATTTCAAGAGATGTGTTCTAAATGTTGGGGTAATAAATATGGTTTTTTGGTTATTGATAAGGATAGTGACTTAAATTCTGGTAAATATCGAAAGGATTCGATAGTTATATATATTTATAATATTGAAGAAAATTTAAACATTATGTCATTGTGTAAGCTTGAGACAACATCATTACACTATGAATGAACAAATTAATTTAAAGCGGAAATTATGAGGCTACAGATGCTGTTAGACAAAATTTAAAAAAATTAGGGCAGCAACTGTGCAAGAAAACTTGGGTTTAGAAAATTTTATGAACCCATTAAAAAACCATTGACATCCATTACTAATGTGAGTAAATCAACAAACAAAGGACAACAAAAACACCTAGTGCACCAGTAACACTTCACCAAAAAAATAACATCAATACCAATATCGGTTGGAGGTGTAAGAAAAAAATCAACCTTCTATACCTCGATGGAGCCATAGTAGAAAAGAGAAGAAGAAGAAGAAAAAGAAGAAGGAGAGGGCGACAAAAAAGAAAACAAGAACGACTTCACCCTATTCAGCTACATTTTCATCACCATCATCATCCTCATTTTATTCACCAAGCAAAATGGGTGATAGTGATGATTTATAAAATTTTATCGTAGTTTATTAACACCACCACCTGATGATTATAGTTTGTTAACACCACCAATCAGTCGATTTCACCCATATATTACAAACCAAGGGGTAGAGAATCAGAAAATTCTCGATAAATATATAAGGGGTTTATCTTTAAAACCATCTTTATATGATACTACCTATGGAATATATAAATTAAATAGAGTACTTTAAAAATGGGCAAACTGATAGTACGTTTTAAAAATGGGGAGGTGTTATTTTATGTGATAATGAGGATTTAATAAGTAAATATGATGGTGAAATTACGAACTATACGACTTACTTTTTTTAAAAAACCTCCCATATTGGGTCAAGAGATCAACATAAAGGGAGATATCTTAAAAATATAAAAAAAATTCAAACAGCAGCTGCATACAATAAATATGACTTAAAAAGGGATTAAGAGAAACGAAATGGCAAAAGTATACAAACATAATAAAACCCTAATGGCAGAAAGAAGTTTGGGTAGTGCAATCAAAAAAGGTGTAAGCGTAAATTTTCAAAGAACCATTAACAAAACACCTATCAACCAAAAAATCCCAATATATTTATTGGGAAAAATCCCAAAGAATTAGGGAGATCGATTACGATTGTTGGTTAGTTCAAAATGGCAGGTCATACTGGGCATGACAATGAAATTATTTCTATTAGAGGAACTTCGTGAAGAGGGTATTTATTAGAACATGAAAGTGAATATTTTCCAGTAGGTGATTAAACATCACCGATAAAGATAATATGGAGCCTAAGTGAAAAAATTAAAGTTGTTAATGAAATACACAGACCAATAAGAAAAAATTTTAAACGAAGGCGGACAATAATTAAAGGATACGATGACTTGTGGCAGATTGATTTGGCAGAAATGCAACAATATGCTAAACGAAAACGATGACTATCGCTATATAGCTTGTGCATTAATTGTTACTCTAAATATGTGTATACAAAGGCCATTAAAAACAAGACTGGAAGCAAGTTACTTGATGCAATGAAAATATTTTCAAGAGGCTAAATACACACCAAATAATTTACAAAGTGATCAAGGCAAAGAATTCTATAATAAAGATTTTCAAACTCTTATGAAAAGTAAAAACATTAATCATTACTCAACATATAGCACTAAAAAAGCAGCAATTGTTGAAAGAGTCATAAGAACATTGAAAAATATTTATATAAACAATTTTCAATAAGAGGATCTTATAAATGGATACATATTTTAAAATTCATTACAAAACTTACAATAGTGCCAAAACATCGCACTACTGGGATGCGACCGATTGATGTAAAACCACATACCAAGATTAATGCCATATAATAATATTAAGTTAAACCAAAAAAGTTTAAATTTCGCTTAGGAGATGTGGTTCGTATAGCAAATATAGAAGTATATTTGAAAAGGATATATACCATCATGGTCGACAGAGCTATTAAAAGTGGTGAAAGTGAATTTAACAAATCCACCAACGTATCTTTTGGAGTCCACAGATGGTCAACCAATTATGGGGCTTTTGAAGCTGAACTACAGAAGACAAAAAGTCCGGACATTTATTTGGTAGAAAAGTACTTCGTAAACGTAAAAAAACCAAAAAGAATCAAGTGTTTGTAAAATGGTTGGGATTCCCCAGTCAACATAACTCTTGGATAGATGCCACAGATATTGTATAATTTTAATAATTGTAATCTATTATTATTATTATTATTATTATTATTATTATTATTATTATTATTATTATTATTATTATTATTATTATTGTAGAAAGGTAGTTTTTTTTAAATAAAACACATATTATAGTAAAATTGTTTTTTTATAAAAGCAATAAATCATTTACAACCTTATTTTAGAAGTTTTAGAAGAATCAACTAAATCTTTTAATCTTTTTTCCAAAGATTGAATATGACTTTCATCATTTTCAATTTTTTTAGCTAATTTTACAATATCGAAATTAACAATATCTTTTTCAAATTTTTCAAATTTCTGAAATTTTTTGTTGAAAAGATTTACAAGATCCTTATATATTACTTCAGTAAGTATAACCCGAAGTTTCCAGTTTTCTTTATTCAAAATCCAGAGTAGCTGCATCATTGGCTATAGCAGGTGGGCCTACATTGGTTAAACGCTTTCCTTCCAGATCGTATTGACCATCAGAGGTTAGCCTAAATCCAACCCAGGTAAACCCCGTTGTTTTTGAACTTTTATAGCCACCTGCTGGCGACCAATTTATCAATATTGTTGTTGTTTACACAACCATATTTAGTTGATACTAATCAATTTCTTTTAAGTTACAATTTTATATAATGAATTGAAGAGAAATATTATAATACTAATAATATTTGAGTTAATTCATCAATTCTTTTTGGAGTGTCATTTTTTATCATATTTGAATTTTTCCACGTAATTTCACCAAATCAGGTAAACCCTTTTCAAACTCCCGCAAACTGTCTTAATTTTGCAAAAATAAAATTTAATTATATCATCATTTAATATTTGAACGATTTGATGTCTAAGTTTCCGAACTTCTTTATTCACAAATTCTTGTGTAGCAACATCAGTGGATATTTTGGTGTACCAACATTAGTTAGACGCTTTTCTTCAATATCATATTGGCCTTCAGAGGTAAGCCTAAACCCAATTCCAGGCAGACCATGCAATTTTCAACACTATAGTTACTCTGACGACCAAATTTATCAATTGTGTTGTTAACACGACCCATATTTAACTTAAACTAAAAGATTTTATAGATATTAATTATTTATATAAACCCCAATGAAAACAATAATACTATACTGAGCATATTTATTTTCCTATATTAATTGCAAAATTCAGTTACATATATATGTTACAATATCAATTCATGTCAAACACAAATTCCCTCCCTCTTCATCATCGTGATCGTGATTATTGTCGTCGGGAATAGGGATGTCTTGGACTGCTGGCTCAGGCTGAGGCCGAGTTCAGGTTCAGGTTCACCCCTCATCATCATCATCACCATTTTGGTTAGGCGCTCCACCAAAAAGTATCGACGGATATAATAGGAATCAACTCATACTTTGCACGTATTTCTTCAGGTAAATGCGGTATTTATTAGGTACTCTTTTAAATTTCTGCTATCATTTCAACACAAAAAGTTTCTAGTGTCATGATGCCATAGCAATATTTATCACAAAAATGGGCTCCTGCTAACAAAGTTGTGCTATCTTTTTAGGTATCTTCTGCACTGATCCAAGGTGGCTTCATCATAATCCATTTCCCTTGCAAACTCCAACATCTCGTGGGCCATATCTCTTAGCTTAAACCCCAACCAAAACACGTAGGTGTATTGACATTCCTCAGTTACTAAATCGTCCAACATCTTTAACGACAAAAGAAAAATGACTGTACTTCACTATGTGCAAGCATCTGACTAGATATATGTAAATAATTTTTAACTATGAAACATTAAATGAAGAAAAAATACTATTTATATAATTATATAAAAATTATTCTAAACACCCTAAAAGTTAATAATGCCCTGGAACTCACATAATTATTGGGAAATACATGGGTTACTCTGCCCCAAATAGGTTAATGTATATTTACCATCCGAAGCATTCATTGCTGAAACAACATCGCTCGACATATTGTCAGACACACGACTCGGTAAAATAGAGCAAATGTTTACTTAACCCGATCAAAAAGTGTAGCAAGAAGTGTTTTCCCAAATTGTGTATTCATAGGAACAATTTTCTTTATAACATATGGAACCCCCGGAATTAAATCAACTAACTTTTTGCGATTAAAATTGTCAGCTTCTTTATTAATCATAATATTTATATTTTCTAAAGTTTCTTTAGTAATGTTCATAGTTAAAAATATATTATTTAAATATCAAAAATAATACCTTAAACAAACACTTGCACAAATCACGTTTAAGTAACAGACACAGTTTTATGTAATAGTAACTATAGTAACTACAACAATAGCAGCGGCAGAAAGCACAAACAGATGTGTTGTTGATTATGTCATTCACAAACAAAATGCCTGCTTTTATTACAAACCATACAACCCCCACCATCAATAGTCAAGGTCAAGGTCGATCAAGGTCAAAGTCACCGTCAAGGTCAAGGGGCGGGCTTGGGAAAGGAGTGGGGGTATGCACATCTGGCCATTCAGGTTATATGACGTATCGACATGTGGCCATTCAAGGTCAAGGTCAAGGTCAAGGGGCGGGGCTTGGAGATCGCACACGTGGCCATTCA
The DNA here is from genome assembly GCA_019359885.1 of Listronotus oregonensis. Taxonomy (NCBI): domain Eukaryota; kingdom Metazoa; phylum Arthropoda; class Insecta; order Coleoptera; family Curculionidae; genus Listronotus; species Listronotus oregonensis. The sequence goes on along the minus strand of JAHBCN010003358.1, from coordinate 41,493 downwards.
AGGTCAAGGTCAAGGTCAAGGGGCGGGGCTTGGAGTGGGGGTGCATGGGAAGGAGTGGGGATGCAGTCAGTATATTTCCCTCTACTGACTGGCTTAAGAAAATGGTGCAGAGGAGTTTGGTGCAGAATTTATAATTCTTAATTTATTTGTACAAAACCATATAAAATGGAGCGACATGTTAAAGGTTTACAACATTTAGAAAATATGCAAAGTTTTCCGGGGGCATCCAAATCTACAGAACGAGAACGCAGATTTCTGCATGGATTTGTGTAAAGCTTTTATTGCAGCTGATATTCTTCTTCATAAAATAAATTATTGGTCCACGAGGACATTTTTGGAAAAAATACTACCACAGAAAAGTACCAGACGAATCAATTCTGCATGAAACTATGTTGATAAGGTCCATTTTAAAAACTATGGACAAAATACGACACAATCTGGAAGGAAAAAAGGTATGGTTTAGTGTCCATGAAACCACTGATATCAAGGAAAGATATGTTACTAATATTATTGTTGCACCTTTAAGTTATCACGAACCTGAAAACTCATATTTAATTAACAGTTAATTTCTTTCTAAAACCAATAGTGAGACAATAACAAAATTTGTAGTAGAAAGTATTACTTAACTAATGTCAGTCACTATTATTCAGAAAAGTGGCGTTTTGTTTCTTTCGGATTGTGCTGCATATATGCTGAATGCAGAAAGACAGTTAAAAGAACATTTTCCGAAATTGCTTCATTTGACATGTTTAGCTCATGCCCTACATAGAATATGCGAAATGGTACGTTACTTTTATCCACTTATTGATACTTTAGTTATCGAGGTAAAAAAGTTATTTTTTCCATATTTTTGAGGCACTTCAAAATAAAAGAACTGACCTGAAAAATCATTTTAGATTTACTCCGGTTACAAGCTGTGATGTCGAAAGGAGCTTTTTTAGTCTTGGACATATTTTAAATTATAAAAGAACCAATTTTACCGAAACCAACTTTAAAAAGACGTAAGTTATATCATGTAATGCAAATAAATTGTAAAACACTCCTGTTATGTTTTTATTTCACATATTTTTAAATTTATTTATATTTAATATCTCCTTAATACGCACGCCAATGAATTTACGAGATATAAAAATGTATAGGAACAAGCTTGTTCCGAAATCCGGGCCCTAGTCGAAGTTGTTTTTTTGGCCGCCTCTTATAATATTTCAAAAGAATGATAATTAAATTTTTAATTACATTTTACGACATATTCCCTTAAATTGTATCATTTGCACGAAAACATATTTAAAAAACTCATACTGTTGGAAACTCACTCGTTTCCAAGCGTTATATATTTTATTTTATTTTGTTTATTAATTTTCCTAAATTAAAACTGATTTCTTCGAATTTCAATATCGCGCTAATTTCCATACGCACAAGGTTCCGGTGCATATCCACCTGATCCTGCGCTTTGACCGAGAGCGCTACGACACTTTGAAAGTTCGGCAACGGTCCAGCCAACGGTCACGTTGTGTAAAAAACAATAATTAATAATTACAGCCCATCGGCTAATGCTTTTGTGAATATCATCGTTATCATCTCCATTGTTGTGCCCCGAACACCGGAGACATCGAGGTACATCCAAGACCACGCAGCCAAAGAAAAAAGATAAAAGGGTGCACCTCAGCGAAGACCTTCTATAAGTCAAAGGTGAGTGCATTTTGGGTTCTTGTGCGTGTCTTTTAAGGTTAATTAATCAACAATCAAACTGTCAAAAAATAGGTCCTTCGTAGTATTCACCAAAGTCATCTATTATTTTTAAAAATCACTTAAAAAACAAAAAACCTTAATTTTCAATAAAGAGTAGATAAAACGTTTAAGTCAGAATTTAACTCGAAATTCTAAAAATGTTGACCTGTTGCCAAGTTGTAATAGTTTTCTTTATGACATTGTTATAAGGTGTGCGGATCTTGCTTCGGTCGGCCCGCTATGTTTGATCAAAAATATCCACTAAATATGGATCTCGAAAGACTCAAAATAGTTATTGGATTCTACAAGCTGATGATTTAAGGGCTTTCGTGTTCATTATGTAGTAGATATTTTTGATGAAGCAATATCGTATTTAAAATTGAATTTGCAAGATTGGTGGTGAACTGGCAAGTCGGTGTAACTTGGATTGTCTAACGTTCTGTTTTTACGTCTTTTTTAAATTATATTAAGACTGAAGTTTTATTATTTTTTTCATGTAGCAAAATAAAATTGGAGAAGGCAAAATGAAAGTAAAAAATGTATTATTATTTTTGGAAAAACTATGATAAATCGCCAAAAAAAACTTGTGTTCTATGACCTCAAAATAGGAGGTGTGAAAAATTTAGCAAAAAAATTTACAATTTTCATTAATCCGAATATTAACCAAAATAATATAGGCTTGTTACTAATTTAAAGGGTTGATGAAAATGTGAGAAAATAACTTTTGCTTGTAAAAAATGTTTTCATGATTTGATGAAATTTTATCATTTATTTTCTAAAATGCACACGCCACTGGAATTGATTCCCCTGACGCCGCACAACCCGGGGCACTCTAAAGGCGAGCGATGCGTCATTGACAGAAATTTTAGACTTGAGGTATAAGAGAAAATCTGAAATTTTATTAGTTCAAAAAGGCTAACCTCTGTCTTTCTGGGAAAAGTTGATGCCGAGAATTTTATGGGACCATGAAGGTATTTTGTCTATTAAAAACTTTATAAAAAAAGACCCTTGCAATAAAGCGACCAAATTTATAGTGAACAAACTGCACAAGGCTCGCCATGATCAATCCATAATCAGAAGCTGGCACCGAATTACCTTATCCACCCTAAAGCCCTAATTTAGCATCATGCTACTCATTTTTTAACATCTGAAGGAGCCACAAATCTTTCTTAGTTGATGACCTGAAAGGCGCAGTAATATCGTTTTTGAAAACATAAACAAATTATTTTTATTTTAGCTATGAATAAGACTAGGAGCTAGAAAAGCCTATTTATTATATTAGTTTACCTTCTCTTTGAGCTATCTCCATCTCTAACTTCAATTGTTCCTCCTGCCTTCGTTTCCTCTCTTGTTCTAAGCGTCTTTTTTCTTCCTCCTCTTCCTTTCTCCAAAATTTATCTCTTTCTTGCGAGTTAATTTCTTTAACTGCGTTTACTTTTTGGTATCTGGTTCCTAAAAAAAAATGTGAATAGCAATAATTTTTATGCTGTTTATACAGTGACCGGTATAAAGCTGGCTTTCCACGCGCAATAGTTTCACGAAAATAGTCTCGCGTTGTGGTCCTAGCGCCTACCCCGAAACTTTTTGCGCGATGACTCTAATTTCCAGTGACAATATTTCTATGGAAATAGAAATATAGTACAGGGTGTCCTATTTTCGTGTGTTTTACGGGGTTTCTTGCTTATGAGTGAAGTTTCAAAGATGCAGTTTTCGCGACACCGTGCTACTTTTTTGTTAAACGAAAGATGCCGCAAACAGATTTGTCCTAGCCCCCTTAGTTTCTTCGCCACAGGGTGATTTTAAAAAAGTTGTATTTTCGGTTTCCCCTCGTATCTCAGGTATCTGATAACTTATCGAAAAGATAAAAACGGGCCCTTATAGAACTTTTTACGCAGAATACAGTGGCGTACTTGAAATTTTTCTCGGATTTACTTTCTTTGAGATATTAACCAAAGTTGCACTTTTTTAAATGGAACACCCCGTATATTTTTTCGTCATATTATTTGCCACACTGAGAGCTTTCTAAAAATATAATATAGTCGAAACTAATTTTTATAAACAGCATGAAAACATGCAATTATTTACTTTTTAACATAGGCGGCTTTGGTTTAAATTAATGACAGTCAAATTAATCAACGTCAAATGCCTTCTCGCACCAAAAATAATCTAGTAATATAAACATTTATTAACAAGACAACCTAATGGATAAAAATAACAATTTTACGCTAGAATTGTTCTTAGCCTTAAAAGACAAACTTAACTACTAATTTTATAAATACTGTTCGAATTGGTGACCATGATGTCTTATGCATGGTTGGCATAGCGTCTGTAGTCTTCTTAAAGCATTTTCAAATATGAAAGAGTGGGCTCGCAACTCTCTAAAGGCATTTTCCGTGGCCTCTCTTAATTCCTCAATTGTTTCATACCTCCTCGAGTATATTTTACCTTCTAAATATCCCCACAAAAAATAATACTTAGATAAAGCTCCGCCGCCTCATCGACGTCTTCGTTGGATAATATGAAACATCTATTCATATCATACTTTTCAAAATGTTCAAAATTTTGGTTTTGTGCCATATTTTTTAGATAAATGATAACGATAATCTAGGAACTAGCATTAAAAAATTCAATACCAATCATTTGACGTTGATTAATTTGACTGTCATTAATTTAAACCAAAGCCGCCTATGTTAAAAAGTAAATATTTGCATGTTTTCATGCTGTTTATAAAAATAAGGTTTCGACTATATTATATTTTTAGAAAGCTCTCAGTGTGGCAAATAATATGACGAAAAAATATACGGGGTGTTCCATTTAAAAAAGTGCAACTTTGGCTAATATCTCAAAGAAAGTAAATCCAAGAAAAATTTCAAGTACGCCACTGTATTCTGCGTAAAAAGTTCTATAAGGGCCCGTTTTTATCTTTTCGATAAGTTATCAGATACTTGAGATACTAGGGGTAACCGAAAATACAACTTTTTTAAAATCACCCTGTAGCGAAGAAACTAAGGGGGCTAGGACAAATCTGTTTGCGGCATCTTTCGTTTAACAAAAAAGTAGCACGGTGTCGCGAAAACCGCATCTTTGTAACTTCACTCATAAGCGAGAAACCCCGTAAAACAAACGAAAATAGGACACCCTGTACAGTGGATGGGGAGAAAAAAAGGTGTTTGACCTCCGGATTTTTTTGTACAGTTTTAATTTTTATGAATTGGAATTAAGTTGCTTTTACCCTCTAGATCAAAGTTTATATATGCTTAGGATGTGCTTTTTATTTTTAGGGGTTAAAAACCACCCCTTATACTAAGAAATTAAAAAACCATAGAAATAGACCTTATGTTAATTAAAATCATAGCTAAATATGTAGAATGAATCTATTTTTATGTTGTGAGTTATATCTAACATTATATTTTTAACGTTTCAACCCTTAAAAATCACCCTTAATAACGAAATTACAAAAATAATTGTTTTTTTTATTTTAAAATTATTTAATAACGCTTTTATTGTAAAAAAAAATATTTTATCGTACGGTAAAATAAATATTACGTACCATAGCTTAATCTTTAAATAACCACCCCTTACGAGATTTACAAAAAAAATTTTTTTTGACAAATTGAAACGATTTGATGATACATAATTATAGTCCGGGAAATAAAGCTAAAAAACGGCACAACCTGGCAATTTTTTTGTCCTGTATCGATTTGCATAAAAACTTGGAATTAGGCGCTTCTAACCCTCTACTTCAAATTCTATTTCTAGCACAGGAGATGAGGCATTTTGGCTAGGAATTTTTTTGTCCTGCATGGATTTACCTGAAATTTTCACAGAGGGTAGGGAATAGCCCAAGGATCAAAGTTTATATCATGCCGAGGTGTGCTTTTATCCTGGGGTGGTTGCCACCCACGGGGGTGGAATTTTTTTACATTTTAACTACAGATATCGATAAAAAAAAGTAATTTTAAGTAAAACATGTTCTATACATTTTTTCCTAAAACTAATATTTTTCGAGTTAACCGCGATTGAAAGTTAAAATTTTTCGACGAAAAAATCGACGTTTTTAAAGGGTTTTCACGAATAACTCTAAAAATATGCATTTTATCAAAAAAACTGTAAGGAGCAAAATTGTAGCCTATAAAAATTCTAGAAAAAAATGTTATTTTATAATTTGTCTACAATCAATACAGACCGAGCTACGGCTTGTTAATGGTTAGCTTTTGTTCGTCAAATGTTAAATTTGAAAGATTCAAAGTCAAATAGCGGGAAAAGTTTGCATTTTTCAACGAAAACATATAGGGTCTTTTTTAAAGTATATAAGAGGACCTTTCTTTTAAAAACAACAAGCATGAAAATTGAGCGAGTTATGATAAAAATACTGTCGGTCCCTACTTTTTTCTACGAAAAGATCATTAAAAACAACCCCCTAATTCCCCTTCTAATAAAAAAGGATCTGTACCCTTCTGTGATTCTTTTTACATATGTATTATAAATACAACAATTTAACCAAATTAAAATGCTTCATTTTAGAAACATTTGAGTTTAAAGTGAAAAACGATTTTCCACAATTTCGTAAAAATAGCCATTTTCCTCAAAATAACTCCAACAATACTGGAGATACGAAAACAATGCTAGGGTACGGAATTATAGTTTTTTAATAACAAAGACTTTTCATTACATATAATTTTCTGTACAATAAATATTTGGCCAGATATGGCCGTTTAAAGCCTCTATTTACGAGCGAGCACCACCTTATTCCAGCCCTTTAAACTCATCCCATTTTAAAACTAAGGGATTAAAAAGAATTTAATTTACATAGCCTTGTAGCTCTTAAAAAACCTACAAAATTATTTTTGAACAAACTTTCTATATTAAAATTAAGGAGCTATGTTAAAAGACAATAGCCTTTTCGGAAAATATTCATAAACCTTACATAATATTCATAAACCGGTATACTTTACACTTTTATCCGGTTATTTAGTTGCAATTCTACATTTTCTTTTCATTTTATAATTGAAAATCAATGTGTAAAAAGAGGTTTAAAGGAATTTAAAAATTGCAAAAATGAAATTGGTAATATTCAGGCAGTAATATTAATTAAATCTGTAAGCTATAATTTTGGAGATAAATCTTTTTTTAATTGCTTATAGGTTGATTTATAAGGTCGAAGTTGCAATGAAATAGTAATATTTTAAGCAACAGCATTCTAAATTAAATCACTTGTAATTAATCATTTTAGTAATATTTATTTAAGCTTAAAAGTTGATTTTAAGGGTTGAAATAAAATTGTATTCTGCAACAATCATTAATCACAATCAAACCAAATTTACCCATCTTAAGTTAATGTCATTCCATAGTTTGAAATTAGGGTAGTTTCACTTAAAAACAAACGCGCACATCACCAAATAATTTAAAGTAGGTTGAAGCCTAATTCAAATTATACAAATCGATGAGAAACAAAAATTGGAGGAATTTTAGCTTCATTCGACAATAATTATTTATCATCAAATTTTTAATTTGTCAATTTTTTGATTTCTAGGGGGGTTATTTAAAGGTTAATTATGGTAGTTAAATTTTACCGTTAACTGTTAAAATATTTTAATAAGCGTTATTAAATATTTTAAAATGAAATTTTTGAATTTGTATTAAGGGGATTTTAGGGTTGAACGTTAAAATATAATGTTAGATATAACTACAACATAAAAATAGATTCATTCTACATATTTGTATGATTTTATTTACAAGTCCTATTGTTTAAAAAACCTACAAAATGTTTTACCCTAAAAATAAAAAAGCACCCCTAGCATAATATCTTGATACTTAACAGGGGTCTCCAAACTTTCCAGCCTAGGCCATACTGATTACTCAGTAAGTTCCGAGGGCCAAAACCATATTATCATTGTTGCCCGTGGTAAGAAGTGAAATAGTCCACTGATGAAAAAAAAGTCCGAAAAAGTACACAACGTTTAAAAAAGGCTGCAAATCGGATAAAGTCCGCAAAACGGCAACACTGCATATTATTAATTTTCCTGTCATTATCTGTAATTTCTAGATTAGTCGTAGAGTACGAGCCATGAGGAGTAACGTGACACGACATCTGGTGGACACAAGCGGAAATAGGTAGTACCTTCTATCGCTAACAGATGGCGCTAATAGCACGTACAGAATAATCTCGTTGGTTCGAAAGTTCTGGTGTCTTCCACTCACTTCTAGATGGCAGTAATTGGAATATATAAGAAGGCTAGTGGCGCAACCACAAGTCAGTTCCTATGACACTGTTGTTAAATAAAATATTGCATACCTCCTTAAAACGTGTTTGTGCGTGTTTAAGTTTAAGACATCTTTATAACAGTATTTTGATTTGAATTGTTGCTTTTGTGTGTGAATTAGTAGTATGGAAAAGAAGCGAAAAATTGATAGTGAATGCAGAAAATTCAAAGATCAGTGGAACATTCAGTATTTCGTAATTGAGTCCAGTAACAAGGCGCTATGTTTGATTTGCAATGAAAGCATAGCCGTTCTCAAAGAATATAACATTAAACGTCATTATGAAACAAAACATTTTCAAAATTACTCAAAATATACAGGAAGTTTGCGGACAGAAAAATTCGAAGCTATGCAGCGCGGATTGAAATCGCAGCAATCTTCATTTACAAAACTCAAAACTGAACAAGAGGCTGCAACTCGTGCCAGCTTTCGTGTGGCTCTTGAAATTGCAAAACGTGGAAAACCATTCACCGATGGAGAAATGATCAAAGAATGCATGATTGCAGTAGCCGAAGAAATGTGCCCTGAAAAGGTAAATTTCAGTATGTCAGCAAACACTGTGGCTCGAAGGGTAGAAAACATCGCTGAAAATATATCCTCTCAACTGTTCGACAAAAATGGACATTTTGAGTGGTTTTCTTTGGCCTTGGATGAGTCAACGGATGTGTCAGATACTGCTCAGGTGTTGATTTATATTCGAGGAGTAGATAAAAGCTATGAAGTGCACGAAGAACTTGTGAAATATTCAGCCACACTACTGAGACTGAGTTTCCTATCGATTTTGCAATCGAAACTTTGAGTGCTTTGAAGATAAATTTTGATACTCGTTTCTCGGACTTTGATGCCATTGCGAATCAAATTAAGATTTTTCAGAATCCTTTTGATACTGACATTGAAACTCTAGCCCCGGAACTTCAAATGGAAATGATTGATCTACAATGCAGTGATATAATTAAGAACAAATATCAAAACTCATCTTTGTTGGAATTTTATAAGGGTCTTCCACTGACACAATTTGATAATTTGCATAAATTTGCTCGTGGTCTGTTTTCTGTTTTTGGTACTACTTATTTGTGTGAGAAAACCTTCTCCAAAATGAAGTACACAAAAATGTTTACAGATCGAAATTAACTGATGAGCATCTTAAATCTCTTTTAATAATTGGTACAAGTAAAATTAGTCCACAACTACAAACTATTGTCAGTGGAAAATCTCAATTACATAAATCTCATTAGTATTTCATATGTCATTATGTTTGTTATAAGTTATGTGATTATTTAAAATGTATAAAATGTTAGTTGGATTCATTTCAATAATTTGTTAGTTATTATATACTGAAGTTAAATTTTCTGCATATTATACATGTCTTTACTCATTACAATTCTGTGTTTCTTTATCCAACTTATCACAAAAACAATAACAATAAGCCTACAAGAATGTTATGAGTTAGCGGAGTTAGCCCATGACCATATCAATGTAGATGTCATATTAATAATTATTCAACATAAAATTAGAATACTTCAGTAAACTAAATTTAATTTGCTATAAAAATTATTTGTTCTCTAAAAGGAGTTTTCAAGTATGCTAGCTCTCCGCGGGCCGGACAAAATCTGTCCGCGGGCCGAATGTGGCCCTCGGGCCGTAGTTTGGAGACCCCTGATCTAGAGGGTAAAAGCAACCTAATTCCAAATTTTCATAAAAATTAAAACTGTACAAAAAAATCCGGAGGTCAAATAGCTTTTTTCTCCCCATCCACTGTACTATTCATGCTGATGTTGAAAAAATGTTTTTTTAGTAAAAAAATGGTTGTTCTCATTTAATTTTTTTTTATTAATAGCACATGACAGAACAAGTTGAGCACAACACAGCACGGTACTTTTTTTATTTGTGGTGCAAAAGGCCAGTGCTAAGTAGGTACGAAAAACTACCCCTATTTTGTTTATTTTATATCTCAGAAAAAATGCATAAAAAAGTTTTTGTTAACGGTACAGAATAGCACAAGAACAGCACACATTTTTTTTCATTTTTCCAAAAAGGCAGTGCTAAGTATGGGGACATAAAAATGCACCTCTTTAAATGGTGGCACACCGTGGTTTTTTCATATTTTTGGTCAATTGAACGTATGAAACAATAACACCAATTTAACTTGGTAGTTCCTTTTATCTCTATTTTTGTGACATGTCAATAGCCCAATATACCGGTCAAATATTACAAACAATTAAGTGTTTAAAAAATCCAAATCATACCAACTGGCATGGCGGGCTCGTGAGGTTCCACTTTCATTTTAAAATGGTACTCCGATCCAACCTTTTTAAGTTTTTCTATCAGTAATTCTTCATCAACTTCATCTTCGTTTCTCGCATTATGAGTAAAATGGGAACCAGTGAAAAATTTCTCGACGTCTCTTAAATGGTTGGCACATAAACCTTTGCGAACGGTGTTTGCCCCTTCACCTGCAAAATGTTTTTATATACAGTGCAAGTCTCTAACTCGGATTATCAATAAATTAAAAACATTTTATTTTTTAGATTAATGCCCGGATCCGGCGGTAAGTATTTTTTTCTACTTGCGTGCCAAAGTACTTACTTTGCGCACGTAAATGAGTGCGCAAAGTTTAACTTTGCGCACGCATTTTTGTTCTACATATTTTCGTATTTATGGTCGATTTTTATGTATTAATAACTTGTGGATGAAATAATATTAAAAAAAGGGTTCTACATATTCTTTTATTGTGCTTTATTGAATTTTAGATACATTTGGCGCTTAGTAAATATCCCATATCAATTTTCTTTATTATCATTTTAAAATTTTTCCATGCACCATGTATTTCATAGACGCCATGCTAAACAATAAAAAATCAAAAATTTTTCTTGTTGCGCAGCAACCAATACAAACATTTTCTAATGTCACGGAAGCATCAGAAAATTCGGTAAAAAGTTTAAAATAAGTTTCTAAGAATGAAGGAAGAATTGCCAAACGATGTTTTAAAAGCCGCAAGATTGGCCAACTTGAGCTCCTGCCGGCAAAATCAAAAGAAAAGTACGAGAAAGTATAATTCATTTGAAACATGGTGTGAAGGAAAAGGCATTAGAACTTTGAAAGAGGAGGTACTTTTAGCCTATTTTCTCAAATTAAGCAAGAAATTTAGTCCAAATACTTTATGGTCAAAATACTCCATGCTGAAAAGTGTTTTAAAGATTAAGAAAAATGTAGATATCGGCAAGTTTTATAAGTTAGCAGCATTTATTAAGAAATAAAATGTAGGCTTTCGGCTAAAAAAGTCAAGGATTTTTTCAAAAGAAGAAATATCTGCATTTATTAATGAAGCACCTGATGAAATATATCTTTTGATAAAAATTGCGACCATTTTCGGACTTGCTGGCGCCTGCAGACGAGAAGAACTCGCAAAAATGAAAACATCCGACATCGAGGACAAAGGCAACCTAATTGTTGTGAAAATTCCAGACGCAAAAAACTATACCTCACGTACTTTCGTCCTGTCTGAAAAGATCAACGACGGAAAGTATTTGTTCTTATATCGGAAGTATACAGCATTACGGCCACCGACAACACATTAACGGTTTTTCGTATATTTTAAAACAGGAATTTGCACACAACAATGCGTTGGAATCAATACATTTGGGAAGATGCCTTCGGAGCAGCATTTTTAAAGTTGCCGTATCCAGAGCTATATTTCGGTCACAGCTTCCGGCGATCTTCTGCAACGTTACTTGCAAATTCCGGAAAAGGACTCATAGATATAAAGCGGTTAGGCGGTTGGAAATCGACAACGGTAGCCGAGGGATACATTGAAGAATCAACAGGCTACAAAAAGGGGTTAAGTAAAAAAATTTTAAACTGCAACAAGCCAAAAACTCTCAAGAAGCCAGATGAAATGTCCTGTTCCACAGACGCTGTTCAATCAGCTAAAACACAAGATTTCGTCTTAACATCGAGCAGCGAACCATCATCGACGTTCCTAAGAAATCATTTGAAATCGGCCATAAACCTTCAACATGCAACTAATTGTACTTTTAACATTAATATTGTTAATAATAATTAATATTAGTTTTTTTTGTATAATCAGTTGAAATAAAAATTTAATTATTTACTTTGGATTTTTAATTTTTACTGAAATATTCGTATATTTCTAATAATCATATTCTTTAATAAAACGCTCGTAGAAAAAGTATTTTTTCTAATACTTGCGCAAAGTGACTTTGCCGCACTTAAAGCTTATCCGAACTCCGCTTCGCGTCGTTCGTCTAACTGCTTTGGCGTGCGGAAAAGTATCACTTTGCGCACTTATTAGGAAAATAACTATTAGTCGCTGTTATATAAGATTATATATCTTTTCGACAAAGCCGGATAAAATAAAACTATGATAATAAAAGAGAATAATAAATTATATGGAAAAAAAGACAATATAATGGTTCTGTGTAATAAATTTATTCTAAATTATTTATTTATTCAACCAAGTACACTACAGAACAAAATGTTCCAAATGGTACACAATAATCTAAAACAACATGATGCTTAATAACCTTAAACAAAGTGGAATAAAGCTTATTAAGAACAATTAATTCACCATCAAGCACAATTCGTATCCAAAGATCCTCAAACTGAGTGTCATCACTGCCACGCACTACAGAAGGAGACAGTTGCCGTACTCAGCACACCATCGCCTCTAGTGCAATCCAGAGCATCATAATTTCTGTCTTTTCGAAAGACAATATATTTCTTGTCAAACAATTCTGAGTTCATTATACCTGAGTTTCCGTAAATATAATAACTTCATAATCAGAGGATCCAACATTTACCAAGACGTCCGTCGTTTTAGTTCGTAAACCTCTACTCGTAAACCTAACATTCTAATCTTCTTCTTCTTCCTGGGAGCTGTCTTGATTCACTACTAGAGGTAGCGCAGCCTCTTGGGCTTTTGGTCTAATCTCCCATTATCTTTTATACCAATCATCCCATTAGTCTTGTTCCTTCTACAAGTCTGTATAACCCCGAGACTGGTTGGTTGATATATTCCTGTGGGCTCATTTTGGCTTGCCCACATAATGCCTGTCTTTTGTGATCCAACGCTTTACATTCGCACAGTATATGGTAGGCTGTTTCTTGTCCCTCGTCGCACATTCTGCAACTTGGGTTCCCATTGTATGAGCCTATCTTGTGTAGGTGTCCTCTTAGGTTATCGTGCCCTGTTAGCAACCCTACTGTTATACGAAGTATTTTCCTACTTTGTCTGGAACCATTTTCTGGTTTGCCCTCGTGCTGTGGTTTTTGTCACTCCAAGGGCAGGTTCTGGTCCAAAATATGGTGTGGATGATCCATGTCTCGCTAGCTCATCCGCTTTATCGTTGCCTTCTATTCCCGAATGTCCTGGTACCCACAGCAGAGTTACCCTGTTGCGTTCTCCCAGGACTTTCAGTTCTTTTTGGCATTCCCATGTCAGCCTGGACGTTACCTTGCGGTTTGCTAGTGCCCCTAGTGACGCCTGGCTGTCTGTTGTTATGCAGATCCGCTTGTTTTTATAAGCCCTCCTGTTATTTTCTTTCGCACAGTACAGTAAAGCATATATTTCTGTTTGAAAAACAGAACTATGTGTTCCTATTGGAATGGAGAATTGTGAATTCTTCATTTCACTGTACACGCCCGCTCCAGTTCCCTGCTCGGTTTTGGAACCATCCTTATACCAGATGATGTCTCCAACTGTGCCGGGGAGATCGAGTTGCTGCCACTCACTTCGATCTGGAATTTTTACCTCGAAGTTTTTGTTGAATGAGTATTGGGGATCATCACCTCTGTTCTCTCGTCCAGGATGTTGCCGCCAACTTGACTTTTTTTATGTTGTTGTGTCCCAAACTAGCATAGACACCAGTTGGTTTTTGTTGCAGTCGGAAGTAGCTCATTTTTGCCTCTCCCATCACTATAAGGTTAAGTGGTGGAAGGTCTAAGAGACACTCCATGGCTGCTGTTGGGGTTGTTTTAATTGCTTCTGTTATAGCTAAGCAAGCTAGTCTCTGTACATTGGTCAGTTCTGTAACAGCAGTTTTTGTCGCACCATACCAGTGACACATATGTTATCATAGGCCTTACCACCATGGTGTATAACCAATAAACCATTTTTGGTTTAAGGCCCCATGTTTTCCCATGAGCGCGTCTGATTAACATAATAGTCATCTCCGCTTTCTTTCTTGTTTTCTGAAGATGTTGGTTCCAGGTAAGTTTAGAGTCAAGGATGACACCCAAATATTTTACCTCTCCCACAATCTTGATTGTTTCACCTCGTAGGTTCAGGGGTAACATTCCGATAGAAAATTGTGGAGATTTGACGTTCGTTTTTTTTAATAAGCTGTTTGATATTTGGGGTGGGCTTCCCTCTGGGAGAATATCGCTGTTTAATAAATCTCCTAATCATAGCACCCTTAGGCCACAAAACAGGATTTAAGATTCTTATCTTCAAAGTATTCAGACAATAAGACTAGAATCTTGGACTTCCATTGTCTTTATTTGTTAATTGTTACACAACGTTTCGGTTAGTCATGTATCTCCAACCGTTTTCAAGTGATAACTAAAAACTATTCTTAAAAGCTACGACTTACATACTATCCCTTGTTTACCGAAGCTTGACCGACTTTTCACGGTTCAGCAACGGCTGCCAGATATTCGAAATATTGATGCTAGGCTTGCTAAATACATTTTTGTTCTTTACAATTATTAAAGCCTCTTTAAATTTTCTTTTCTTCCAGTGGGTTTCTTTATGAATGGTTTTTGCTTCCGACCATTGTATGCGGTGTTGTTTTGACCAAGCATGTTCGGCAATCCCTGACTTCGACGTTTCACCTTGTTCCGTATGTTTTTTGTGTTCTTTAACTCACCACATTCTCACTGTATCCGTTCTGCTTAAGATCCCTAGTTATGTTTCCTATTTCCTCTTGTAGGGATTCCCTCCTGTTACATAACGTCACTGCACGATTATATAAAGTACGTATAACCCCCTGTTTGGTTTTGTTAGAGTGATTAGAGTTCTGGTGTAAATATTGTCCAGTGTGGGTAGGCTTTCTGTATACCGAGGTTTGTATATGTCCATTATTTCGTTTGACTAGAACGTCGAGGAAAGGTAGAGCCGAATTTTGCTCCTTCTCCATTGTGAATTTAATACAAGGTCGGAAGCAATTTAGATGTTTTAAGAAACCTTCAAGTTCTTCGTCGTTACCTGTCCATACAATAAAAGTATCGTTAACATATCTTAGCCAAAATTTGATTTAATTAGTGTAGTTTTAATTGCATGTTCCTCAAACCATTCCATATAAATATTTGCTACCACAATTTATGTCCAAATAATTTAGACAAATCATACGTTGTTTAAATTTTGTTAATAACTTCTACAAATAATTTAGACAAATTCAAAAGCCCTAAGTTCTAGTCGCTCATAGTTATTTTCCTAATAAGTGCGCAAAGTGATACTTTTCCGCACGCCAAAGCAGTTAGACGAACGACGCGAAGCGGAGTTCGGATAAGCTTTAAGTGCGGAAAAGTCACTTTGCGCAAGTATTAGAAACAATACTTTTTCTACTTGCGAAAGAATATGATTATTAGAAATATACGAATATTTCAGTAAAAATTAAAAATCCAAAGTAAATAATTAAATTTTTATATTAACTAATTATACAAAAAAACCTATTATTAACAATATTAATGTTAAAAGTACAATTAGTTGCATGTTGAAGGTTTATGGCCGATTTCAAATGATTTCTTAGGAACGTTGATAACGGTTCGCTGCTCGATGTTAAGACGAAATCTTGTGTTTTAGCTGATTGAACAGCGTCTGTGGAACAGGACATTTCATCTGGCTTCTTGAGAGTTTTTGGTTTGTTGCAGTTTAACATTTTTCTACTTAACCCCTTTTTGTAGCCTGTTGATTCTTCAATGTATCCCTCGGCTACCGTTGTTCGATTTCCAACCGCCTAACCGCTTTATATCTATGAGTCCTTTTCCGGAATTTGCAAGTAACGTTGCAGAAGATCGCCGGAAGCTGTGGCCGGTATATAGCTCTGGATTCGGCAACTTTAAAAATGCTGCTATCTCAGAAGGCATCTTCCCAAATGTATTGATCCCAACGCATTGTTGTGTGCAAATTCCCCTTTTGAAATATACAAAAAAATGTTGATGTGTTGTCGGTGGCCGTACTGCTGTATACTTCCGATATAAGAACAAATACTTTCCGTCGTTGATCTCTTCAGACAGGACGAAAGTACGTGAGGTATAGTTTTTTGCGTCGGAATCTTTACAGACATTAGGTTGCCTTGTCCTCATGTGGATTTTTCATTTTTCATTTTTGCGCCTGCAGAGTTCTTTCGTCCAGGCCAAAATCGAAATGTCGCAATTTTTATCAAAAGATATATTTAATCAGGTGCTTCATTAATAAATGTAGATATTTTTTTTTGAAAAAATTCTTGACTTTTTTGGCCAAAAGCCTACATTTTGTTTCTTAATAAATGCTGCTAACTTATAAAACTTGCCGATATCTACATTTTTCTTGATCTTTAAAACACTTTTCAGCATGGAGTATTTCGACCATAAAGTATTTGGACTAAATTCCTTGCTCAATTTGACAAAAAAGGCTAAAAGTACCTCCTTTTTCAACGTTCTAACGCCTTTTTCTTCACACCATGTTTCAAATGAATTATACTGTTTCTCGTACTTTTCTTTTGATTTTGCCGGCAGGAGCTCTAAGTTGACCAAACTTGCGGCTTTTAAAACATCGTCTGGCAATTCTTCCTCCATTCTTAGAAACTTATTTTAAACTTTTTACCGAATTTTCTGATGCTTCCGTGACATTAGAAAATGTTTGTACTTGGTTGCTGCAGCAACAAGAAAATTTGTTTGATTTTTTATTGTTTAGCATGGTGTCTATGAAATACATGGTGCATGGTAAAATGATAATAAAGAAAATTGATATGGGATATTAACTATGCGCCAAATGTATCTAAAATTTAATAAAGCACAATAAAAGAATATGTAGAACCCTTTTTTTAAATATTATTTCATCCAGAAGTTATTAATACATTAAAAAATCGACCATAAATACGGCAAATATGCCGTATTTATGGTGAGCGTATTTTTCAGCTTTGTTTCCTGGACTATTGGTAGTTTGGTGTTAAATTTTAGGTACCAAAAAAATCTTTGTAAAGCTTATTTTAATACCAAGAAATTTTCTAGGCTAGATGGCACACCAGCAATGGATACCAATATACATACATAAAATCTAAATTAATGGCGTCACATTTAGTTACCTTGCCAATTAATTAAGACACATTTATCCAGCGACGTTTTCGGATCATTTAACTTAACAAAAGCATACATTATTTTTCCAGAATTAAGATCCTCTCTAAGTTCATTGATACCACCATCTCCTTTGCTAACTACTTTCAGTGCATTAGTTTGACCTTCGTAACCAAAAAGAGCCCTAAAAAATAAAAAAAAAATTGTTAGATTAGATTAGATTATTTGAGCGGAGATGGCAAAAATGACCTCCACCACTGCAACCTTACAGGAATTATTGTGGTTTCTCCTATCGTTCTTTAGAGTACCTTGGCCATGGCCGTCTTCTGGCTTTTCTCACCAAGCCTAGTAAACCTAAGCCTACATAGTGCTTCACAGTGGCACCACACATGTACGGCTGTTTCTTCAGCCTTCTGGCAGAACCTACCCATGCTATCCTCCACCAGGCATATTCTTTCCAGGTGCTTGTTGAGTTTGCAATATCCTGTTATTTGACCTACCGTTATCCTTACGACTTTACGACTATGACTCAGTGGGTCCGAGTTTAACTTGACCGAGCACGTCTTAATGAACTGCTTTGCCTGTCGTTGTCCTGGTGTTTGTACCCACCAGCTTTGAAACTCTCTGTCTACCCAGTTTTTAATAGATGCTTTAAAGAGGCCTGCCGACATTCCACAGAATGGCTCAGGGCCTATTATTTCCATGGCTAGCTCCTCGGCCTCTTCGTTACCTGAGTGGCCCTCGTGGCCTGGTACTCAGTCCCCCACTAGTTTGGAATTGACTTTTGGAGAACTGATGGCCTTTAGGGTCGCTTGGCTGTCTGAGTAAATGATGATGAGTTTTCCTTTACTCCCTTTTTCTTTAATCAGCACGGCACAATGCATTATTGCTGCGATTTCCGCTTGGAAAACCATGGCGTGCTGACCAAGACTTAAGGTTATCTTTTCTCCAGGCTTGTCTCCATAGATGCCAGCTTCTACTCACTTGTTGGTCTTGGAGCCATCTGTATACCAGATATGATCGGCTTTGATTGGAGGGCCTTCTTTCCAGTCCTCCCTATCTGGTATGACAATCCGAAAGTGTCTGTTGAAGATGAAACGAGGGTTTGACCTGTCCGAGGGCATCTCAAACAATGAGCTGACCTCTTGGTCCTCCTCTATTTCCCATCTTGAGGTCCTTTGATGTCCTATAATTGGACTTTGACCACGTTTGAGTCTATAGAGTACCGCCTTTACTTCTCCCTGTATGTAAATGTGGAGTGGCAACAGGTTTAGCAGCACTTCCAGGGCTGCGGTTGGGGTTGTTCTCTCAAAAATTTTGTTAAGCACAACATAATATTTGCAAAATATTTGCATATCAATGGGGAAAAATATTCTGAATATCCTAGTATAGAGAACCTGCGTAAAATGCGGGGACGAGCTGTTTATAAACATGCATTTCAATAATTTTTTATTAATTATTTCTTTGTGATCTTTACAAATATAATACATAAATATATTACAATAACTTATCGAAACGATAAATAATAATAAGAAAGTTATAATTAAGTGATTATAAGTGGAAAAAACGTTAAAAACAAGCCAAGATCTGGTAACACCGGTTGTTGTATTGTGTTGTGTCATAATAGGTCTATTCCTTTGCTGGCAAAAGTGCACACTTTTTACACTTTTACATTCCTTTGAAAATAAACAGTGCAAAAGACACCACACTTTTGTGTTCCTTTGCAAGATTGGCGTACACTGGTGTGAATTAAATTACACCTCGTCGATAGGAGGTGTACAAGTGTTATTTGCCGTGATCTACATATTTTTGACATTTGAACAGCTGAAAATTATAAATGTGAGGTTAAATTTATATGAATGAAAATTTTCGGTCATTGTCGGTGCTTTGCTTAGTAGTCTTGGTGCTAGAAGTTGGTTTAATTTTATTATTTTTTATTAAATATAGAGAAAAAACGAAAATAGCAAATATGTGAAAGAGATGTTAGTTTGACAACAAAATTTACACTTTTTCGTTCCCTAGATCTTACTACACCACTCACGCACTAGAAATCAGCTGATTATTAGTGCAGTGTATTTTACAATACACCTAAAATCCAAGAAATAAACCTACTACAGTAAAACTGTGTCAAATATAAATATTTATTCGTTTCCATCAAAACCTTATTTAATAGAACGCCGATAAAAGTGGATAGTTTTAAGTAAGTATACCGGGTAGTGCATCGCCAGACTGGCCATAGAAAATCCCATGTAAATTTTGATACATTAAAATATTAGCTGCCCTATTGAATTTACAACAAAATTGTATTAGACTATTTTGAAGACGTTGATAAGATTAGCTCACATACTAAATTTCGTTTTTTTCTGATAAGGCAATTAAAAGTTATTTAAGAAAAACTATTTGTAAAATCGTTGCATACCTGCTACATACCTTAATGAACCCATCAGTAATAAATAAAATGTCTCGTCAACTTTTTAATTGACGTTTTACTTTGTATTAGTTATTTCAACATGTTTTACAGTATTGAAGAGAAAATAATGGTTGTAATCATTTAATAAATACAAGTAATACATGAATTAATAATGAGTTTTTTTGTTTTAAAAATTTAAACGTTTAAAATACTTTAACAAACACATTGAAACTTAAAGCTAATGTTTTTTAATTAGATGCTCAAGCAGACCTTCGTTCTAAGCAATATCCTAATCGGTTAAAAAATTCAGTTCTTACATTATCAAGTTGAAATGCCGATAGTCGATCGCACGCCGCTGAAATTGAAACTTTTAATTTTTCTAAATTTTGATAACTCAAATTTGTATAAATAACATTTTTGATATGACCCCAAAGGAAGAAGTCGTTTAGCGAAAGATCAGGAGACCTAGCTGGCCAATTAATTTGGTTCTATAGTGAGTCTATTGAAAACATTTTGAACATATTCTCTTACTTCTCGTGAATTGTGTGCAGGACAACCATCCATTTGAAACCAAATGTCTTGATTGTCAGGTGCAACTTCTTCCAATGCCAGCCCCACTTGATTTGGTAATAGTTCTAAAAAAGTTTCTGTTCCCAAATGGTGATACAAGAAAAAAGGTCCAATAATCTAATGTCCAAATATACCCGCCTAAACGTTTACCTTTTGAGGGTATTGAGTCCTTGTAGATACAAATCTGTGTTCATTTTCTTTGCTCCAGTATCTGATGTTTTGAACGTTTGGTTCACTGTTTAACGTGAAGGTGCATTCGTCACTAAAACAAATATTGCGTAAGAAGTCATATCGTTATTCGCCATTTCCATAACTTCAAAACAAAAATCTGCTCTTTGGATCTCATCGCCTTCCCTTAATTCCTTATGTCTTTGATATTTGTACGGATGATATTTATATTTCTTTAATTTGCGTAGTACTGTGCTGTGATCCTTTTCTACAACTTTACCAAGAAGCCTAGTGCTAATTCCTTTATTTTCTTCTACATGAAGTAAAACATCTAAATCGGCATTATTTTCTTGAGCTCTTTCATCGAGTACATTATTATTTCCCTCTAAGCAGTTGCATTTATTAATAACAGTACCTTTTGTCTCAAACTTATGCGATATTTTAAACTGTTGTCTTACTTGGAATGTGTCTGTCAGGAAAAAACGTAGAGAACATGTCGGATACTCTTCGATAACTATTTTCCATGTAATACCATTTAATCATTGTTATTTTCTCTTCAATACTGTAAAACATGTTGAAATAACTAATACAAAGTAAATCGTCAATTAAAAAGTTGACAAGACATTTTATTTATTACTGGTGGATTCATTAAGGTATGAAGCAGGTATGCAACGATTTTACAATTAGTTTTTCTTAAATAACTTTTAATTGCCTTATCAAAAAAAAGAAATTTAGAATGTGAGCTAATGTTATCAACGTCTTCAAAATAGTCTAATACAATTTTGTTGTAAATTCAGTAGGGGAGCCAATATTTCAATGTATCAAAATTTACATGGGATTTCCTATGGCCAGTCTGGCGATGCACCACCCGGTATATGCGTTGACAATAAATACAAAGTGTGTACATAATGTATGGAACAAATTCATTATTTGCTAAAGCAACAAAAAAATAATTGCCTTGAACACGTAAATAATAATTTTAAATTGCGCATGTTTTAAAAGAAAATATAAATATATACGGTGATTCATGTAGTTGATATGACATTATCGATTATTTTTAAACAGAAACCGCCATGTTTTCGTGCAGATTTATAATCTCCAAAAAGAGCCGATTTTAAAAACATAAAACATGTATGATTTTAGGTGGCAATTTCGTAGTTAGAGAGTCTTAAAGAATTGTGTACATAATAAAATGTTTTTTTCAGTCTTTTGAGCTGCTAAATCCGAATCTGAGGTTTGCCACCTCGCCAGGCATGAGCTTCACAACGAAATTGCAAAAAACCTCATATTTTCGACACTTTTTTAAGGGGTTAAACATACAGTGATACGGAGGAAGCCGTAAGACAGTATGCCCAGCCTGTTCAGCCAAATTATCACATACATATTGTTTTTTAATTGCATATGAATTTAGGACTTCCAAAAGATGCGTTTTTTTGAACTTGATAAAGCTGGTGCTTTGTTTAGCAGACGGCTGTAGTAGCTTGCGTTATCCATGACAATAACACTGTTGTTTGGAATATTTTTTAAAAGATTATTTTTATTAACCAGTTTTCAAAAAGTTCTGCACTTGTATCCTCATGATAATCCAAGCTAGAATCCTTAATATTCTTTGCAGACAACAGCAAGCAGTTTGGGACAAATCCGTCTTCTGAACCAGCATGTATTATGGTAATGCGTTTTCCTTTATTTGAAGGTGCTTTCGTCTGACAGTTTTGACTGGGATCAACCCATCCTTTGGATACTGTGTCGTGTGTATCGAACCATGTTTCATCAAGGTAAATTATGGATCTGTTTTTTAACCTATATCTTTTAATTTCTTAAAGGTAATTAAATCTCCAAGTGCGTAATCTGTGCGATTCCATTACTACTTGTCTTTTGTCTATTTTGTGGTATTTAAATCCCATTTTACAAACAACTCTATGGAGGGTGGCACGGTTAATATTTATATTGGTTTTGTCTTTGTCTAGCTTCTTTTTCAGTTTATCCAAGGTAGGAATAACTCCGCTTTCATAAAGACAATATATTTTCCTTCTTATTAGTTCCTGATCACTATTGTCTATACGGTGAGATTGAAAATCACTACGTTTTTTCTTTTGTTCAATTCTTTACTAATAATAATATCCCTTATCGATGATATTGGAGTTTTTGTAAGTAGACAGGTTTCTTTTAAAGCTTCTTGTTTAATTAGACCTCTACTGATTAAAGTTTCATACACATTTTTCACAACCCGTTTTGCATCTAATCACAAATGATTTCGACGCGACACAGTTATATTCCCATAAAACAACTTTTTCGAAAAGCACAGTAAAAACAGTTATTCAACACTGCCACTAAAATATTAGCCAAAATATTTATATGCCTAATGGTTAATACTTAAGAAATACCTGGCCCACCCCTGCCCTTATGAACAAATGGGTTTACCCAATAACAATAGGTAATAAAATCGTTAAAATCGTTTAAAGGTTTAAGGGGTATGGTCCGTCAAAAGCCATAACGATATACTTTGAGACAGACTATACCAACATTTTTTCTCTCCTGTTTATAGGTTTGTTCCAATCTCCAAAAAAAACGTTTATTGCATGGCCATATGCAAGTACAGTCAAATAAACTCATTCATAGCTGATAGGTGACAGATAGTGTATTACATGATCCCTTTATCGATCCCCAAGCAAAGCAGAACCCTTTAAATATACAGAAAGCGTTCAAACTTCGTCATTTTTGAACTGACATAAAACCGTGTAAAGTAGACACTCGCGCGTTTAATCGATTTTAACAGTTTCAAAACCGTTTCAAAGCAGTACAAAGACTGGGTCTTGGAACAAACCCTATCTTTTACTAGCCCCTATTTCTTGCTATTTTAATTTTGTGTTATTAATTTTGTTACCTTATTGTTTATATTACTACCTAACATAATTTATATATGTATAGAAACGCAAAATAAAAAAAATCAGTATCTAAATATAGAAAAAAGATTTATTTGTACAACCACTTGGGAAAAGCACTATTTTTCGTGACGAGCAGAGCAAAAGAATGTTAGTTATAAAAAATAGAGTTTCCCAACGCGTTTAACACAATATTTTTTCTAATTTAAACATGATATGATTCTTTTTAATTAAAGTTTAAATAAAAAAACTTTTCAAAACTCATTGAAGTTGTCAAATATCTTACTTTTCATTACCAGTTTTGAAAAATGTCACTTTAAATGTCAAAATCAGAAAAATATATTTCATGAATATAAATTAATTAATGATTTATAGAAATTTCCAAGAAAATTTCTTAGTCCAGCCCTGGTCAATCAAATGCGCATGCTGGATAACCTTATTGTTTGTTTAGTGCGCGCTAACGTAAACTTGCCATAAATGCGATTAGCGATTACATATCTAAAGTTAGGTAATCTATAATGGAAGGATTTCTTTACCAGCACCTAATATTAGTTTTACATATTTGACGTAGTCGTGTTCTTTTGGACTACTATGGACAATAAAGTAAAATAAAAAAAAAGTAAAAAGTATGCTCATGCTTTTCCTCTAATCACTAATTAAAGTATTTAAACTGTATGTAAAAATTACAGCATGACACAATAAATAATTGTTTAAAAAAATCAGCACACTTAGGTGCACTGTATGGCTTACTAAAGTTGATTCTTTTAGTCCGGGTAAATCTGTAATTCACCTTTTAAAAGTCTACAGTGAAACCGCTTCGGCCCTGGCCCCCCGGTTTCTACTAAATGTGATCAACCTATTTACCCCTATAAACTAGCAGAACGCCCTAAACAGAAAAGAACAACCCACAAAAATCTAAACCAAAGCCATCGTATTGTATAAAAAAAAAGTGATATCAATTTCCCCGAAGATAAATGAATTTTCGATCGGTAGAGTTTGACTGTTTCTAAGTATTTTCCCTGAAAGAAAATCAACACTGTTAATAAAACCATAATAATATTTCTTTACGTATTGGCAACACTGCTAACTTCAGAAAGTAGTTCCCAAGATGTCCGTGCATACGCTAAGTTCTTTTTTTGCTGGGGGTTATGTTTTTGTCATTTATACCGTTAGTAAGACAATTTAAAAAAAGTTGATACAGTACTTAAAGTGTTTGTATTTATACCAGCAATCCCCTGCGTTACAGGTTATGGGCCCAGTGGAGTTTAAAAACCCAAAAAAAGTGAATCGAAAGTTCGTTTTGGTTTCCTGGGGTAAATGACAATTGACAGTATAAGATAGGTACGGATTTCCCCTTTATACGAGGGGGGTATCGACGATAGAAGAAAACGGGCGGATATATCGATAGTTGTTAGATCGATATTAATAGAAGGGGGCGATAGTATCGATAGTAGTAATAACGGACGGTAAGGACGATAGTGTCTGTTGTGATTTTTTAAAAAAAGTAAATACCCGGTTTAGGGGACAGTTAAATACCCGTCGGGGGGGAAAGCGAGTTTTAAACCCCGGTTTACAAGGGGACAGTATAAGTTAAAACAATGACAACGTCTGGAGCAGTACAACTTACAAAATTAACCGGCGATAACGGGAAAAAGCTGGAAATTTCAGACTCAGATAGTTTAAAAAAGCTCTAGGATTATTTGGAATAGTATCTGGTAATACAATCAGGCCTACAACAGGCTCAACTGATGAGGGGGAAAAAAGAAGGATCAAAGGGGCACAAGAGGCAATAGTATCAAGGTTGGAAGAAAAAATCTTAACCATGTGCTTTCTTGTACTACAAAAATTAAAAGGGGGGAAAAATTGAAGTCAATTTATGAACACCAAAGTCGGTTTAAAATGCATCTACACAAAAAAAATTTTTTTAGTTTAGAATATAAGAATTGTGGTGTGGCTGATTTTATAAAAAAATTTAGAGGAAAAGGGGGGGCCAACTTAAACTTTTAGGTGAAGATCTTAGTGAGAAAATGGTAATCCCCAAAATTTTTTTAATGTCTTCCAGAAAGTTTAAAGCATTTTATATCTGCGGGGAGAAAACGAGCAGTGATAAAAAAAATTTAGCTCAGTTAACATCAAGGCTTATGATAGAAGAAGAAAGGCTTAAGCAAGATTCTCCCGCAGATGCATTCTTTCCCCAAGATTTAAGGGCCAAGGTGGTGAAAATGTTTTCTTTAAAAAAAGGCGGGCCATATAAAGTTGTCCTCAATAAAAACCCCAAAAAAAGATGAAAAAAAAAGCAAAGGGGTTAAATGTCATTATTGTCAAAAAAAAGGGCATGTAATAGCTGACTGTTGGTTCAGAAGGAAGGTTTTCCGAAGTGCTGGTGGTACCCGGGTGGTGTTTCAAATGCATTTATGGGTGTGCTGGATATTATTAACACCCCGAAGCGCTGTCATTTTTTAAAAGGGGTAAAATTCAACCCCAAAGGGTTGGTGTTTGGACAGTGGAGCTAGTGATCATATGAGTTATGATGAAAATATGTTTGAATCTCTTGAAATGACTAAAAAAAGAAGGGTGAAAATTGGAGATGGCTTTCCCCGGAAAATAAAGGTATTGGGAAAGTGAGACTGCAGGCATGGAATGGGTAGGTGGATAAACGGAATTTGCCAGGTTTTTATGTTCCTGAGTTGAAAAAAACCTTTTTTTTATTTTTGGGAAAAATATTAAAAAGGTATGGTGATGAGGTCAGATCGAAAAAGGTGTGAAATTGTAGATTTTGAAGGACAAGTAAGAGCTCTAGCAGAACGACAAGGTAAGTTTTTTTAAAAAGATTTTTAAAAGTGCAAACCCCAACTGTGCCAATGTGGTTGTTGAAGATCTACTTGACTGGCACAATAAAATGGCACATGTCAACTTACAAAAAAGTGAATCAGTATTAAACCAAAAAAATATTGGTTTCAGAGTGATAATGTATTTTGCACAGCATTTTCTTTCTGGAAAGCAACAAAAATTACCTTTTGAAACTATGCGTGAGTGTACAACAAATGAATTAATTCATGCTGACTTATTTGGTCCATTTGAGGTCGAGTCGCTAGGAGGATCAAAATATTTTTTTTTGTTGAAAGATGTTTTTTTTGGTTTTAGAGTGGTTTATTTTCTTAAACATAAAGTTGAGACTAAATCTCAGATAGAAATTTTTTTTAAAATTTAAAAAACAAACTGGACATAAATTAAAAATTTTTGATCAGATAATGGGGGGAATTTTTAAAAAAAAGATATAAAATTACTTTTAGACAGTAGGGGTATAAACATGAAAGGACTTGTGCTTTTTCCCCCAGCAAAATGGTAGAGTGGAGCGAGAAAATCGTACTTTTTAAAAAAGCTGCAAGAACTTTCTCCATACAAAGGTTTTTCCAAAAAATTTATGGGCAAAACCCCCAAATACGGTAGTATATGTACTTAACAGAGTAGGAAAGTGCCCCCGTAAAGAATAAGACATCCTTAGAACTCTGGAATGGCAAAATTTTTAAATTTTCATTTTCTAAAGTCTTTGGGGGGACAAATATCTGTTCATATTCCAAAAAAAAAAACGTAAAAAGCTGGATGAAAAAAAATAAAAAGGAATATTTTGGGGTAATGAAAAAAGTAAAAGGCTATCGGGTTTTTTTATCCAGATAGGAATAAAATTGAAATACACAGAGATGTTGTATTTTTCCCCCCCCAAAGCCAAGCCAAATTGAAAGAAACAGAAAAGAATGTGGTCTTAGATATAGAGAATAAAGTGTCCGAAACAGAGTATAAAAAGGGGAAGAAAATATTCAGGAAGATGTGGTCAAAAAGAGCAAAAGAAGAGCATGGAAATATAGAACAGCAGCAGGCAGAAAAAAGAAAAAAAGATCCCCAAGGGGCAAAAAAGGTAGCGAACAAGTGCGAAGGGACAGAAGGGGCAGCCCTTTTTAAAAACACCAGGATGGATGAATGACTACGATATGACAGACATGAGTTTCATTTCTTGGAAAAACCAAGAAACATTGGAAGAGGCTATGAATAGTGCTTGTGCGACAAAGTGGAAAGAGGCGATTGACAAAGAGTTGTGTGTTCTTGAAAAATAGTTTTTGGGTGAAGTGCCATGGCCTGTAAATAAAAAAGTTATCGAAAGCAAGGGGTTTTTTTAAAAATTAAAAAAAGTAATGGTGAATATAAACACGTCTTGTGGCTCGTGGTTTTCAACAAAATTGTAATAGTTTTTATGACATATATTCTCCTGTTGCTAAAATGAGTACTTTTAGAGTTTTCTGATTTTTGCAAATAAATTGGGATTACCAGTTTTCCAAATGGATGTGCAGGGTGCATTTTTATATGGGGACATAGATGAAGAAGTCTTTTTTCACCAGGAGTTAATAAAAAACAGCACATCCGTTTAAAAATAAATAAGTCAAAATGGTTAAAAAAGAAATCCTCAAAGTGTTGGAATTGTAAATTTGACAGGCTTATGCTAGAATTAGAATTCAAAAGATCTGAAATTTTTTTTGTTTATATTATAATTTAAAGGGGGTGTAAATAAACTGTTTTTTATTAATACGTTGATGATTTACTAAAAAGGGGGGGACTGATAATAATGAAGTAAAAAATTTTAAAAAAATATGCTTAAGAAACATTTTGAAATGAAAGACTTGGGTCATTGTCTGATTATATAGGTATACATGTTAAACAAAATATTAAACTGGGTTTTATTGAATTGGACCAGAGTAAATATTTTTTCAAGTCTTGGAAAAAAAATTTGGTATGTCAAATTGCAAACCAGAAAACCCCCCCCCATTGATAGTAATTTTGATTTTAATATTATTAAAAATAAAAAGGTGTCAGAATAAGGAAATGTATCAAAAGTTATGTAGACAAAAAATTTGGGTTTTTTTTTGATGTATGTAGTTTTAGGCACAACCCCTGATTTATCCAAAAAGTTGACAATGTTGGGGTCGTTTTCTTGAAAATCCCCCCATTAGAACTTTATGTAGCTTAAAAAGGTTTTACGCTATTTAAAAAGGGATCTGTAAATTTAAAGCTTAAGTTTAAGACAAGTAATGAAAAATTTTTTTGTTTGGATTTGTAGACTGTTTGGGGGGGGAAAAGGTAAAAACGCCCCGAAAATCCACCCCCAAGGTTTTTTTAAAAAAGTTTGACTGTCAGTATCTTGGGCTAGTAAAAAGCAACAAACAGTTTCCATCTCTTCCACTGAACCCCAATATATAGCCTTATCTGTAGCAGTAGCTGAAGCTTTTGGGTTTAAAAAACTATTAACCGATTTTTCTTTTGGTTAAATGAACCAACATGTTTTTTTGAAGATAATCAATCAGCAATAAAAATTGCTAATAGTCCTGAAAATAACAGGCGTTTAAAACATTTGGACATAAAACATTTTTTTTTTAAAAAAAAGTTAGATTTGAATTTGATAAAAATTATATACTTAAAAAAAGAAGATCAGGTAGCTGATATGTGAACTAAACCAGTAACAAAAGCCAAAAATTTTTAAATTTAGGGAACAAGTTAATTTTTTTATAAGATTTTAGATTGTAAAATTTCAGGGAAGTTTATATTTTAAATAATAAATTTTGTTAAAAAATGTTAGAAATATTTTATGGAGGGGGGAATGTTGGTAATAAAACCATAATAATATTTCTTTACATGTATTAACCACTCTTTTAATTCAAAAAAATAGTTCCCAAATGTATTGCAATTACAGTAATTTTTGTTAAAATGTTTATGTTTTTGTCATTTTTTCCGTTAGTAAAAATAATTAAAAAATTTAACAGTACTTAAAGTGTTTTTTTTTTATACCAACAATCACACTGCGTTACAAACACAATTATACTTAAAATTGATTATTATCTGTTATACTGCAGTTTTTTTTTTTTACTGCAAAAACTGAAAAAAAAAAATATATTTAATGTGGCATTTGGTGTTTGTGTTACGAATTTGGAGAGTTTAGTTAAAATAAAATAATTATCCTCTCAAAAACCCCTTTTTTTAGTAAACCTTTTACTTATGCATAGAAATAAGCGCTCACTCATTAATAAATCTTGTAAGACCTTATAGAGATGGTCCCCAACCCGAAAAAAATTTTTTTTTGGCTGTACAAGAGCCAACCTCTTTTAAAAAAATTCCGCTCAATCGTTTACTAAAGACTATATTATACTCCACTGTTGTGAAAAATTTTTCCAAATAACAAACGCAAGAATTCACAATTTGCAGTACATTTTTTAAAGACGTATCAGATGAATATATAAACCCCTTGAGAGCAATCCCTTCCCCAATGGGTGATACAACTCATGTGCATCCGTTCCCCAAAAACACATTTTTAAACTTTTTTAATAATGAATTTATTAAAAAATTGTTAATTTGGCTTTAAACAGCCCCAAAGGATTGGGAATACCTGTCAAAAAATAAAAAAATTTTACCCCAAAATTTTTAATTCCCCCCAAAATTGTTAGATCTTTTTGTATACATTACTGAAGAAAGTGACCTTTCTGGCCAATTTTAAGAAAAAATGTGCAAGCTCGAAGTAGACAATTTAAAAAGGCCTTTAAAACTAACAGATTTAGGCTTTTATTGATAAAACAATAAACTTAAAAGATTAATTTATTTTTAAATACTTCGAAAGTAACAAAACAATATTTCTAATTTTTTAAATATACAAATAAACGGGGTACAAAAATTAGTAAAAAAATCTACCTTTTGTTGGTTTTTCAGTTAGAAACCTAAAAATGTAAGTTCTGATAGGTTACTTAGGTTTAAAACTTAGTATTTAGATAATTGCAATGATAACACAGCCCACCAAAAAAAAAAAAAAGTTGAAGGTTCAAAAGACTTTACCATGGTATCTTAATATTTTTGGGGTCAGTGGCATTTCAAGGTCAAATCGCAACCAAATTTGATGAGGTCAAACTGACCACGGATTCGGATTTAGGGAACTCAAAATATAAGTGTACACATTCTTCAACTTTGGTTGCGATTAATTTTTCAGATGATGTGGCCTAAAGTTCCAAAAGAAAATGGTATCTTTATGTTTTTGGGGTGGCTGAATCCGAATCAGGGGAAGTTTGACCCCATCAGGTCAAGAAGGGAAACAAATTTGAAGAGTGTATACAATTTTTTTTAAGGGGTCGCTGAATATTAATTGATTTGACCTTTTGGGCACGCTCACGAGATATTTCAGGTTAAATTTGCCAGACTTGACCCCGGATTTATACTCAGCGACCTCAAAACATAAGTATACAATCTTCAAATTTGATTACAATAATTTTGCAGACTTAACGTTGAGGTGCCTTGTTCCTGTCCTGATGTGGTAAACTGGCCCCTAACGACCTCAAAAAAAGATTCATGGTTAAGTCTATAGAACCCAATTTTTTTTAATAAGCATAATGTTGCAGATTTGATCTTAAATGTCTTGACCTGATGAAGGGTAAAAATAAATTTGATTGGGAAATTCAGTGAACCCAAAAAATAAAGATACCATGGTCGTCTTGGACTTTTAACTTTTTGTATGGCTTTAATAAATAGTGTATTTTATTATGGTATTGAAGCCGTGATTTAAATATCCTAATAAAATCTAATAATGCATAGGATTATGGAGAAGCTTAATACATTTTAACTCGATTTTTATAAATTTTAAAATTCATATGGCAAAGATGCTTTAATATGCCTGGGTATCTGGGAAATCTATAGGATATCTTATATTATACTAGGAAATCTTGGCAATCAAAAGTTTGGATGTCTTGGATATTTTTGGGGGGAAATTGGGGAAATCTTAGGAAGTCTTAGGAAATCTTTGGAATCTTTGGGATTTCCCGATTTTTCGGGAAGTCTTGACTTTTTTGGGAAGTCCCTGAAATCTTTGTACACCCTGAGGACTAGTGGTTTACCCCTCGGTTTTTTCCAATTTTTAATAGTACATATAGGTTTTTTGAGCAACTTAATTCAAATATAATATCAGAAATTACATTTGAGGGCTGAGAAGGGCTACATTCACCCTCTTTTTACCCCCTACACCCCTGAAAAATACATTTCGCTAAAAAAAAAGTTTTTCCCTCTTTTTAATGGTACATAGGTTTTTTTGGGCCACTGAATTCAAATCTAATAGCAGGAATAATAATAAGAGGGGTTAGTTTTGGTTATCATTGGTTAGTTTACCCCTATTTTAACTTCTGTTACCCTATGGACATTATTTTTTATAAAATTACTGTTTTTTTTTTTTTTTGAAAGGATGATTGTACATAGGTTTATTGGGTCGTTAAATTCCAATCTCAAGTCAGAAATGATAATCGAGGGGTTAGATTGAATTTCCCGTAAAATACGAATTTGTTTTTATTTTTTTGAAGATATATTAAAATGTGGCTCCAAAAAAATTTAAAAAGATTTTTTTTTTATTCGGATTTCTTAAAAACATAATGGCAGATTTAAATTTTAATTTAAGTTTTTTTTGAGTGTAAAAAAAAAGGGTAAATTTAGCCCTTCTAAGCTCTTAAAAGTAATTTTTAATATCAAATTCGAATTTGGTGACCCAAAAAACCTATATGTACCATTAAAAATGGGAAGAAACTTTTTTTAAGCGAAATAAATGTTTTAGGGGTGTAGGGGTAAAACAAAGGGTGAATTTAGTCCTTTTTACCTCTCAAATGTAATTTGACTAAAATTGACTTCTGTCAAATATTTATATTTTTGTTTGGTTTCCAAGACGAACCATGGCTAACGCGACTTAACTTTGCCAAACTTTGGGTTGTATCCATGGCTAACTATGGCTTATAAGAACAGATTTTAAATTCAAATAACTTGCAATCCGAACATAGATAAGTTATATATATTTGTAAAGAGGAAGATTAGCAGAATTTGAATTTTCAATCATATACAGGGTGTTCCATTTAGAATAACGAAGTTGATAGTGATTTGTTAATTTTCCGATCATCATTTGTTTTTCTATATTACACCATGAAAATCTTCATGAAAAATCCTGCAACTTTCATATAAACTATTTTTTTTATCTATAAAAATAAAGATTTTTTTAGCGAAATGTATGTTTCAGGGGTGTAGGGGGTAAAAGAAGGGTGAATTTAGCCTTTCTCAGCCTTCAAATCTAATTTCTGATATTATATTTGTAGTCAGTGGCCCAAAAAACTTAGATGTACCATTAAAAATGGGAAAACACTTTTTTTTTGCGAAATGTAATTTTTAGGGGTGTAGGGTGAAAAAAAATGGGGTAAAAAACACCCCTTTTCGTAGTATCCAATATCCCTTTCCGACACTTTGCAGCTGATCTGTTTCTAAAGAGAATGAAAAAGGTTTCATCTCGATTCATGTACTTCCAAAATCATTTCTAGGTTTAAAATGTTTTTTAACAGATTTACCCATATTATATAGGTGGTACAGCATTATTTATTTAATTTATTAATGCCTACTTATCATGGTGAATTACATGGTGAATCACCTCTGGAAAGGAGTTAGAGATAAGAATCTGTAAATAAACCGATATTGCAAACTATTCTAGTTAATGTTCTAGAGCTAACAGTAAATAAAATGCAAATAAGCACTAAAAATATGATTTAAAGTATAAATATGAAACTTAAATTAATTTCCAAAGACAATTCCTCGCTGCACCACTTTCTTTCTTGCTTTTTTAATTTTAAATGCAAGTGAAAAGATATCCTAAGTTTTGATAAGTCCTTTAATGGGACTTGCTCATTAGATTTTAAATAAAGTGCCAATACAACACACAAATCTAACCTTAAAACTTACCAATCAGTCTCAGATTTATCACTAAGAACATCCTTCCAGGCTTCCTTTAAGGCGGCGTTGTGTTTACTAAGATCAATGGTCATATTTGGACTTTTCTATTTGTATTACCTTTCTAAAGTCGCAAAATTTTGGTCATATTTTGCAATATTTATCACTATTTTTTTATTTGTAATTTGAGGTTTTGACAGGTAAGTAAGGCGAATTTTGACGAATACTTGTGGCAAATATTTATCCCAACCGGTCATACCGGCTACCAATTATGCTCTTCAAGCATATACCTGGTGAAGGCAGCCTTGCCGCTTGGCAGTGCCAATAATAAAGGCGTGCGAAAGGGAAGGAAGGATGGATCACGGACGTATAACCATTCTTTCTTGTTCCAACGTGTTGATTAGTCGGTGGAAGAAGTATCTACCTTGCTCTGCGTGCCGATTGGTCGACCAATCAGCACGTTAGAGCGAGAAAGAACAGTTATTCTGTGATTTTTTTCTCTCGCACGATTGTTCGCACTGATAAGCAGCAAGGCTGCATCTAGTAGATATACAGGGTGTTCCTTAAAGACATGCTAATATTTAAGAACGGGCTGGATGGCATACCAGCAATCGTCTAAAAAATGTGCTCCCGAGCTTGCACCCATCCTAACTCGCCTCTTTCGAATCTCTTACGACACGGGCATTTTCCCGGAGAGTTGGAAAGCTGCACGTGTGCAACCTGTCCCCAGAAAAGGATGCAAAACTCTCTCTTCTAACTATAGACCTATATCTCTTCTTTTAGTTGTTTGCAAAGTAATGTAAAAATTTATTAATTCCCAAATCTTAAAGTAGGTATCTGGAAAAACATAAGATCTTACATGGTAGACAATATGGATTCCGCCACAGATCTGATCTTCTTTCCTTTGTTCTCACACAACTGGAACAAGTCCCTTGAGTTTCTTAGTGAATCCCAGATCGTTGCTCTTCACATATCCAAAGCTTTCGATCAGGTCTGGCATGATGGGCTTCTTAACAAACTTCCTTCTTACGGTCTTCCACCTAAGCTTTGCTCTTGGCTTTCCAGTTTACTTTCTAATCGACGTATATCAGTTAGTGTAGATGGTGAATCATTCCTCCACCTTCTACCAAATTAATGCTGGGGTGCCCCAGGGCTCAGTGCTGGCACCCACGCTGTTTCCTCTACACCTTAACGATCTTATCTCTTCCGCTATCAATCCCATTCACAGTTTTGCTGACGATAGTACCCTCCACTCTAGTATTCAATTTCTTAAGCCACCATGTAATTCAGATTTGGAAAACAAGCGCAGGTCAATGCAGATATCTTATCTTGAATTGGGGCGCCAAAAATCTTGTTCAGTTTAATGCCCCCAAAACACAGTCATGTTCGCTGTCGCGAAAAAAGTCTGCCAATGCTCATCCCTTACATATGAGCGGCCAAGTTCTGCAGAACAAAGAGTCGTTTAATCTTGTCGGCGTTACTTTTGAGAATAACCTCAATTGGCACAAACACATTACATCCATAGCCTTTGGATTCCTCTTCCGAGCCAGAAAATATTTCTCTTCTTCCAATCTGTACACTCTGTATGTATCCCAAATCAGACCCTCTCTAGAATATTGTTCTTGGCGTTCCCTACAACACTCAGCATTCTGGACACCATTCAAAGAAGAGCCGTTCGTCTCGATCTGATCCAACGCTCACAGAAAGGCTTCCCTTCTAGCCCACCGTCGAGCTGTAGGGGATCTGTCGCTATTCTATAGGTATTTTCACGGCTTCTGCTCAGAGGAATTGGTCAGTATAATTCTCTGGCAGCTCCCAACAGAGCAACACGTAGTGCAACTTTTATGCATCCTTTTACAGTTCAGTTAGAGAGGCCCCGAACTTCCAACTTTCTTCGTTCCTTCATCCCTAGAGTGTCAAGACTATGGAACCTGCTGCCCGCAGAAGTTTTTCCTTCTCCTCCCAATCTCCAAATATTTAAGAGTGCATTTACGCTACACCTTAGGGGTCGGGCGAAAGGACGAGGAGACGGTGGGCGGAGACTAACAAACTCAAACTACCACAATTTTCGTATAGCCACATTAAAAATATTATATTTTATTTAGATTCTTCCAAATTCGGTGTATCGATGCGATGTTGTTTCCGATTGCAAGCCTACAGGAGATAACGTTTTTCGGTAACTATTTTAAACCTAAATGACATAAATTATACACCATTTTAAAGGTATGGAAATAATCTATGCCTCTGCTAGATTTTTGAAATATGAGTCAAGTTAAGAGAAAATAGTATCTAAACATAACCGATTTTGGGGTGACTTTCACTCAAGGAAATATTAAAAACTAAATTCAAATTAAATAAAAAAAATATTACAGCAGAAGCCTAGATTTAAGTGTTGGCTTTCATATAGTTTTTAAAAATTATCGATAACTTATACCATTTTTGAGAAAAACATTATGTCCCGAACCCCAAATTGGATCCAATTTTCACGGCGCAAATGGACTCTTAAGTCCCGTGTAAACAAACTTCCTCTCACCACACTTAAGACACCCACGGTACGTTAGTACTAAAGGCATCAGCCTTCGTGGACTGTCCCAAGATTAAAAAAAAGGTAATTCTTGGACTCCTTTTAAGAAAAAAATTCCTATGAACGTATGTCTTAAAAGTCTTAATTTTTGAGATATGTTAAAAAAACAAAAATTTAATTAATCAAAATCCAAGTTTAAATGGTGAATTTTTAATCAAAGCTTTCGCTGAATTAAAATCATCAACTCCCATTGTAAAAATCATTCCAAAAGGAGCCAGACCATCAATTTCTGATGAACTTTCATTTCTTCTTGAAAAATGTGTATCAAAAAATGACTTTCATTCTTGGATTTCATTATTTCTTTTCCCATACGCTGTTTTAGCAATACCTGTCAACTCAAAACATAATAGAAAATCTTCTTTAACAACATTGATAAAAACAATTTAAAATCCTGGTTGAAAAATAAGTTTTTACAAACAAATGATCTTCTTGAATTATATATAAAAATATCAGTTACATCTAAAAACCATCAAAGAAGAAAGATTCCAACAAGTTTGATGAGAATAAGTACCTTTCAAAGAAAATCAAAGCCAAAATTGCAGATGGAGATATCAGAAATGCAATCCGAATTCTCACTTCAGATGATACTATCGCACCTAGAAATGAAGAGACCTTTGAAAAACTGAAAAAGAAACATCCAGTATCCGAACAAGATAATGATGTCGATTATTCCTTTAAAAATATTGATTTTAATTTTAATTTATCTGAAAATGAAATTAAAAGTGTTATCTCTTCATTTCGTCCTGGGTCTTCTGGTGGTATAGATTCATTAAGACCAAGGCATCTTAAGGACTTGGTAAGTGACGAGCATGGTAACCATTCTTTTAAATTAATGTCGTCAATTAAGTCTTTTAACACTCATTTATTTCAAGGTTCAGTTCCAAAAGATATTTGTAAATTTTTTTATGGAGCAAACCTATGTGCTTTTAATAAAAAAGATGGAGGTATTCGACCAATTGCAGTAGGAATATGTTTCCGACGTTTAGCTTCTAAGGTAATTTGCTCTCGTATTTATGAAAAGCTAGGAAACCTTTTTCGCCCATATCAACTTGGCTTTGGAACAAAATGCGGAGCCGAAGCAGCAATACATGCAATACGTCGTTTTCTTCTTTATCCTCACGAATCAGATAAAGTTATTTTAAAAATAGATTATCAAAATGCTTTTAATATGGTTAATAGAAAAACAATTTTATCACGAGTAAGCGAATATCTCCCAGAATTTTTACCATTTATAGCCCAATGTTATGATAATCCGAGTTTACTTTCTTACGGTGATCAACATATTTTTTCTCAAAGAGGTGTCCAACAAGGAGATCTTCTTGGACCAGCTCTTTTTAGTTTAGCAATTCATCCACTTATTTTATCATTAAATACAGAAATAAATCTTTGGTATCTAGATGACGGTACACTTGCTGGAAACCCAAAATCGGTTTGAGATAATTTTCATAAAATAATCAGCGACTACTCTTAGTAATAATATAAAAATACTTTTAAAAACCACTGAAGAAAGCGAAAATATTTAATATTTTAAGATTTTTTTACTTTAATACTTTTTTTTAGAAACATGAATCAAACTAGAATATTCTTTCGTGAAATTTACTATTAGTGAAAAAAACAACATGACTTTTAAAACAAAAGAACATTTTTCGTGCTTTACTTCAAACGCCCAGGCTACTATTTTTTAACTAACTATAACTGCATTGGATTATTTTAGTTTAAAAAATAAATATAATGAACTAAGTTAAATTTATTTGTTAAATAGGAAAAGATCATGATTTTTTTTATAAAAACAATATAGACAAACATTTTCGTAAGGTAAAAATATAACTATTTTAATTTATGAATTCTGCATTGGTGGTTGCCTAACATTTGGTAAGACTTTTAACCAACATAGGGAACTACGGCAACTGAAACAAATAAGAACACGGTATCAATTCAAATACTACCTGTTCCTTGTTAATATATTATTATTAGGTCGGTATTTGTTTATTTGCAAGAAATAATTTACATGAATTCTCTAGAAATGATTTTTTTTACAAAAACATGATTGCAGGCCACAGCAACCCTATAGCCTACCCAATATAGAACTAGAAGGTATGAAGAGTCCCTATTTTAATTGAAGTCACACATTTAAACTTCCTTGAAGTCACACGAAATTTTTTTCTATTCTCTTGATGAATACTTTAATTTATGGTAATTGTTTACAAAAGGGTTTTCTGCTATTTTATTATTAAATGGTTAATTTTTGGTATACACACCTTCTGTTATTTATAAGGAATTAGAATTTACGTGCGCACAAACAAAAATCGTGTTTTTTTTTAAATTTTAGGAAAAAACAATCTTGGGGTTCACAGTGCTGCCAGATTGAATAATTTGAGCCATAAATTTTTTTAAATTCTGTCTAAAATATAATTGGGTAAAGAAAAGCTGCTTTGCTAACCAGAATAACCATGAGACAGTAAGACTTTTGAATTTGTCTAAAGGTCGGTCATGGTTGTCTGGTAAGAAACTTTATTTACCTAATTATATTTCAGACGTGAAAATGCGGGAAAAGACCCGATTTGGCAACACTGCAGGTTAACCTTAAAAATAATTTCTTGCTGTTTCTTGTCATAAGGGGGAGTTTTGGGAATTATATGAAGAAATCAATGGTGATTTTAAATTTTAAAATCAAAAAAAAATATTAAAAACATAATTTCCCTTCTGCGCTTGTATATTTGCAATCCCTGAGGACAATAGAATACGACTATATAAAAATTTTGCCATTTAATCCAAAAATAGCAGAAAACCGTTTTGTAAACAATTACCTAATTTATAAAGTAATGTCAAAAGTAAAAATTTGGGAAAACTTATTACTCTTTGGTAATGTTCTAATAATATTGGTTTATCTCAAGAAAGTTTAAACGTTCAAAGATCCTTGGTTTGTCTGGACTGTTAATTTTAGTTTTGTATTTTATATCATATGGGTGTGTGAAGAAATATAAATGAGTGTCAGTGTGCCAGAGAGGATATACAATGTAATGTAAAGTCAAGAAAAAACAAGAAAAGCAGGATTATTATTATTATTTGGGTTTTTTTAAAGTGTAGGGTTGCCACCTGTTCTATTTGGTACGAATTTGTTCGTTTACTTGATCTTTGTTCGTAGTCCGTACGAGGATCTGGTACGAACGCACAATGTTCGTTAATTTGGTTTTTAAGTCGGCTTTAAATGCATTAAAGTTGTTCTGTGACATCAAATTTTTTTTTTTGTCCCAATCTAATGTAAAGTTATTTCAAATAAACGTCATTAGTGCGTTACTATAACAATTTATATACATTGGTGGTGGTTTGTCATGAAAATTGCATCATCAGTTCGGTGATGTCGCGTTTTTAAAAAATCCCACATGAAGAATTTTCTTCTGTAAAGCAAATTTTACCAAAATAATTAAACTAAATTGCCCGGATAAAAAAGGGGTTTTTATTATTTAATAAAATGGAAAGCAACTAAACTACCCTTTTTAAATTTATTAAAAATTATTCAGTTTGTCATGTCTATTCCAGTTAGTAATGCTTTTCCCGAAGATTTTTTTCCGTAATGCTAAATTTTGGAAAGACGAAAGGAATAGACTTGGCATAGAAAAAGTAAAAAGTGAACTTCTAATTTAATTAACTTCAATTTAAATTGTATTGATTTATGATTTTTTAGGGGACAAGAGTGTTTTGCTACGTTGCGCTAAAAGCAATAAAAAATATAAATGAAAGTTTTAAGTATACAAATATGTTCCTAGTTTTAGTTTCTTTGCTTGTTTAAACAGCTTTTATAGTTCTTACTTTTTGTGTAGGTACATACATATGAGATAGGTGGTTTAGATAATAGACTAGAAAACTTGAAAGTAAGCATATGTGTTTTTTTTTGATAAAAATTTAATAAATATGTTTTGTGTTTTTAATGAGACTTTTTTTTGCTTCATAGCAGCAGTGTTCTACTTTGCCAATATAATAGGTGAACCCTATTAAAGTGGTTAGTATGGTTTTAAGGATTATAAGATTTTGTGGTGTGTTTTTATTTTTTGGATTTGACATTTTATATCTTTTTTATTATTATTAAAAGGAAATATTTGATTTTTTGTTTGTTTGCATTGAATAGGCTCCGAAACTACTGGACCGATTTGAAAAATTCTTCTACCATTAGAATCGTACATTATGATGCTGCCAGTGATGAACATACACGATACAATATTTCCGTATGAAACTTTGAAAATGGCTGTGGAAGGAGAATCAATCCGTGCAAGGCCGGGGCGGGCCGCTAGTATTTGATAATTTGGTTTATTTTGGGTAAGTTTAAGGCTTATTTTTATCGGTATGAAGAAAAATACCCTAGAATTAGATAACATTTTCTAGGATATGAATCACAGTGGTTTATGTATTTTCATTTCGAAAAAGTTTCGAAACCCGGCTCAAAGCTGTGATGAGTCGTAGATATGAAAACATATCCTAATAAAAGTGATAAAAAGTATTTAAACAAAGTTTTGTTTTATACTTAAAAGCACCAAAATATAATATGGCATTAATTATCCTTTATTTATTATTCACTTTTGTAATGAGCAAAACAATTTTTAGATTAAATGTAGGAATATTCGCATTGCCAACTTAAAAATGTTAACTTGCATAAACTATACCATTAACATTTTGATGTAAATTTCAAAAAAAAACATG
Source organism: Listronotus oregonensis (assembly GCA_019359885.1). NCBI lineage: Eukaryota > Metazoa > Arthropoda > Insecta > Coleoptera > Curculionidae > Listronotus > Listronotus oregonensis. The sequence goes on along the minus strand of JAHBCN010003358.1, from coordinate 1,127 downwards.
CGGACAGTATGCAAAATATAAATTTATTAATGTATTCATTAGAATTATTATTACTATAAATGAAAATTAAATTCTGCAATAAGGAACATAATAAGGATAACATTAGATATACAGGGTGTAAAAAGTATGATGCTCACGATTTATATGGGCGATAGTGGAGCTCAATACAAGTCAAAAAGTTTATATGACATATATGTGTATAAAGTTGACGTTTAAGTTTTAAATGTTTCAACGTACCAATAAAAAAATATATAAATAATTTTTCCCCCAGTTAAAAAGTTAAAAAACAAGTGGCAACAGAGCTACACAGTACCTTGTGCCTGAAGTAGTCAGTTGTACATATTGCTCACCGGCCCGGTCGCGATATTTTTGTTTGTTTTTAAATCGGGAAAATTGCCGATATGTTTTAAATTTACCACAAACAAAGTGCAAACGTACCAAAGATTTTTGAAAACAGAATGTGTGCAACCATGAAATCATATTTAAGCAAAATAAAAAAGTGCTGTTTAAAAACCTAATAATTTGTAACATCAAAATCTTGGACTTCCATTGTCTTTATTTGTTAATTGATACACAACGTTTCGGTTAGTGATGTATCTCCAACCGTTTTCAAGTGATAACTAAAACTATATACTTATATACTTGTTCACCGAAGCTTGACCGACTTGTCACGGTTCAGCAACGACAGCCAGATATGGAATACAGGAATGTCTGCACTAGGTTTGCTAAATACATTTTGATTCTTTGCAATTATTACAGCTTCTTTAAATTTTCTTCTAGTGGGTTTCTTTTTGAATAATTTTTGCTTCCGACCATTTTATACGGTGTTGTTTTGACCATGCGTGTTCGGCAATTCCTGATTTCGACGTTTCCCCTCGTTCCGTATGTTTTTTGTGTTCTTTAACTCTAATTTCTGAGGATTCGGGTCGAACCGTCAACGCGAACACTTCGCAGTGATGGTGCTCCTGAAATTTGGTTTTTTTACTTTTTTTCTTTCTTATCTGTTTACTAACTATCCTTTACCTTTATCCTTGGGGGAGTCTTAGATATAATAACATAAAAAAAAATTTATTAAATAAATAAAAACATGTTTAACCCCATTGGGGGGGGGTCGGACCCTCCCATTG